>JAJIBD010011151.1:0-50257 GCA_021461705.1 Cryptotis parvus
TTGGACACAAAAAGATTTCCTTAGCGCATTTGAAAAATACAAAACGAAAGCTTGATTCAAGAAAGTATCAATAAGTAAAATGCTTTTTTACAGAGCCCCTGCTACCCCATTCACTAGGGACATTCTTATCAAAATTATGAGTCCAAAATCAGTCCAATTAGTTGATGGAGAGAGAAAAGAAATAGTGTATAAAAAACATTCCTTTACAATCACAAATAGCTCCTCAGAGAAATGACATACAGAGATCGGACTTTTGTCAAATTCTGTTCATGGACTATCTGATTCAGAAGAGGAAGGCTCAGTGCAAAAATAAATCTTACAAAAAGTGGTTGTGTCATTTAGTTTTAGCCCGTGTTTCTTTTGCCATAGATAATCTTCTAAGTTTGACATAATCTCATTTGTTTAGTTTTTTATTCCATAGCTTTTTGCCAATGGTATCATGCAAATGAAGATTCTTTTTAGGTCTAATATTTGAAGTGTTCTACCTATATTCTCCTTAATAGATTTATAGATTCAGGTTCTTTAATTACATTTAAATGTAATGTATTAATATATTGAAGATGTAGTTAATTAAATTAACTAATAAATTTATTTTAATTTATCAAAGACTCACATTCTTTAATTTATTTTGATTTGACTTTTATGTTAGTTGTGAGATATGGATCCAGCTTTAATTTCTTGTTTGTCGTTATACAATTCTCCCCCAAATCACTGACAGTTGAGTAGGAGAAAATATTTGCAGTCAATGCAATGAATAAAATAATAATCCAGGGTCTATTAAAAAACTCACAAAGATCAATAAGGAAAACAACCTAAAGCCTCATCAAAAAAACGGAGAGAGGAAATTAACAGACACATCTTTGAAGAAGACCAACAGATGGCCAATAGACACAGGAAGAAAAATATGCTAATTATCACTTAATATTAAGGAAATCCAGATAAAAACAACAATGAATACCATCTTACACCAGTAAGAATGGCACATATCAAAATATTGTGAACAATCTTCTTGGGCAGGAATGTGGTGAAAAAGGAACCTCATCCTATGCTGGTAAGATTGTTACCTGGTCCAACTCTTAGGGAAAACTTATGTAGGGACCCGGTAAACTCAGAATTGAGCCCCCATATGGCCTAGCTTTGAGGTATCTATCCCCATATGTTCACTTTAAGGTACCTATACCCAGGACAGAAAAACAATCACTTAAAGGAATGCATCACAGCATTATTTATTGAATGACTCAGTATAATAGCTAAAATTTGAAATCAATCTAGATGTTCAATGACTGATATGACAGACAAGTGGATCATAAAGATATGATAACTACATCTAAAGATGTGGCACCATGCTCTTTATGATCCACTTATCTGTCATATCAGTCATTGGAGCGTCTAGATTGATTTCATATATATATGTATATAGTATATTATAGTATATATATATATATACTATATATATATATATATAGCAGAGCTCAGAGCTGTAAAGAATAATGAAATCATGCAATTTTCTACAACGTGAATAGAACTGGTAGACATCATATTACCTAAAGTCAGGCGGAAGAAGGAAAAAATGAATACACACAAGATGATATTAATTATGGACGATGGAATGCAATGCTTTAAAGGGGTATGCCCAGATCAAACTTGGAAGAAAGAGTGGAAGGAAGAAAACAGACAAATAAGAAGGAATGGGAGAGCAGATCAAGTCAAGATATTAAGGTACAAAGGTGAGTTTAAGGAATGACAGAACCAAATATCTAAATGACAGAATCAACAACAATGAAATCAAGAGACCAAATTTTAACAATGGAACTTAGAAAGGTGACTGCCTAGAGGGCAAGCCGGAAAGGGTAAAAGATATTGCAGGGAACTTGGGAACATTGGTAGAGAGAAATTTACACTGATGGTGTGATTGATGCTACAATATTGTATGTCTAAGACCCAACTATGGATAACTTTGTAAATCACGGAGCTCTAATTAAAATAATGAAAAGAAACACAAGCACACACAAAAATTGGCTATATCAAGTCTAGAGTCCCATGTATGTACAATAATGAGTATCAGTTAAATATATTATTTAATAATAATGATTAAAATTGAACATTGATTCATATTAGAAAAATTAGAGATTTCTTGAATAAACCTAGACAACATAATACAGAGATTGTGTGTATTTTTCAATTGCTTCTGATATCTGAGCCCACCATCTTATTTAGAAATGAAGATTGCCTGAGGCTACTCTGCTTCTGCTTTTAGTTCTGATGACACTGATATGAATTTCTTTCACCTGTGAATTTCACAACATTTTTTACATTCAGTATGTTTTATAGATTGTTTGAAAAGCATTATAAATTTTCTTACTATTAAGCAGAAGATGGTATGTTGTTTTCTCTTTCTAGTTTAAAGTTTTCACAAAGAAAACAATGACACTAGCCTTAGGGGAATAAGATATTTAAGCATCCAACTCAACTAAAGTTCACAAGTCCTTCTCCTTGTTTATAAATTTTATAGACTCTTCACATCTGTTGTGGATTTTATTAGCAATTTTTGCTTAGAATGCCTAATTTTCTGAAGCCAAGCAATTCAGAGGAGGAACTTCATGAGTCTAAATCACTAAGAATCATTTAATTTTTGAAAATTGATATTTTGGGAAAATTCAGAGAAGACAGAGAAGTGAGAATTCCTGAACAAAGATATCATCTGGTATATTAAAAGTTTTCTATGAAATACAGGACATCTAAAGAGAATTTTTCAACACAAGCAGTACTTATAGTAAGCTTAATTCCATTTCTTCCTATTTTCAATAAGATGTCCGGTTACTAATACATAACTAATCATATGAATCCTATACCTTCTTTATCTCATCTGTATTCATTTTTTGTTCTTCTGAATACACATCAGAATACTGTTTCTTATCTTCTTGCTAAGGTTGTAAGGTAACATCTACCATGCAGCAACTATAAACAAAATGTAACTAGGTTTAAAAACAAAATTGTGAAGAAAGAGGAGGGAAAAAAGAAAGGTGTAATGATTCTATTGATTTTTATCAAGTTTCACATTTCATCTGACTTTACCTTCTCTTCGAGCCCCTTTATTCTGGTCTTCGTATGTGCTCTAATCATAAATAAATGCTAGACCACATAACTCAGCATCAGCTTAAAGGCCACTGTTCACTGCTTAGACAATCTCAAATTCAAAACTTTCTGAACATTTCTTGGCATGACTTTATTTTTTAGAGTGTTTGCTTAGTTTCACCTAAAAATTGAACCGAAACAAAAAATACCCATGTCCCCCCAAAACACACACACGCATGCACACACACACACATGCACACAGCACACAGACTTGTTCACAACCTTCTCATTATCCACATCACCTTTCAGAGTAGTATGCTTGTTGCAGTTAATGCATCTACCTGACAGATTTCTCAGAGTGCTTAGTTTTAAACTTCTGAGCATTTTTTTTTCCTGGTATGGGACCTTCGTTCATTGTTAAACTCTCTTACCTAAGATTATGTTGTGCTTCTGGACCTTAAATTTTCTGATCTCCTCCTATTCTATAATTTAATGACTTGTTCCAAACCTAGTCTTACATTTTCTTCAATATGACTGTGAATGCCACTTGTTTTTCAAAAAATGTGTTTGTTTCATAGGGCTATTATTACCTCGAATCTTAATAGGTGACAGGTAGGGTGCAGGTTCATCAGGGGAAAACTGTTGAAAATAGTAGCTTCTAAAATAATTTTAATAAATATAAATTAAAAAGTAGTATCTTTATTTAAGAAACCGTGTATCTGAAGAGATAGGCATGTGAACTATCACAGGAAAGTATGTGCATTGTTCCAATGACAGTCTTTGAAATAAATTTACACCAAGGTACACTGTTATATGACTACCATATAATGCAAACCTCTTTTGTCTGAATTCTAATTTCAGAATATTGTTGCCTATTATCAAGCATTCCTAAATCTTATCATTTTTGTAGATCCAATTTAAAAATCTTAAAGTTGTTGTAACAGTTGCTACATTTAGCACAGTACAAATTTGACACCCAAAATGTTAAATTTGCTTCAATTCAAAGAGTGAACAATTGAGTGAAACAGCTGATTCTACTCATGTTTCAGTGAGTCGTCTGTTTTCACCCCAAAAAGGGAACACAAATAAAAGAAAACAGGTCGCCCATTCTACTTTTAACACTTGTGAGATTTTAGTGAAAAATAAAAAGGTAAGTTTTGCTTTGGAGAAACTGTAGAGACTTTGATGTGTTGCATCACTGTTGGAAGTAGCAAAGCCTGAAGACTTACCGCAATATAAATACATTTTCTTAAAAATTTATAAATTTTTAAAAACTCTATTCTACAAGAACAAAATGTGTCTTTGCAACTTTTATTTTTGTTTTTGGGCCACTCTCAGTAGTGCTCAGGCCTTACTCCTTATTCTCCACTCAGGTTTCACTTTTGAAGTGCTTGGGGAACCACGTATTAGGCCAAACAGAGTAGACCACATGCAAGGCAAGCACCTGAAGGTGTCTACTATCTCTCCAGACTTGCAACTACTTTTGGATATAACTTCTAATGTTGAACCAGTAACAGCATCAATAATTCAAGTTATCCTAAAAAACCCATAGTCCTGATATTTTCTATTTCTAAATATTAATAAGTTTTGGTATAAACGTTTTTTGTTCTGTCATTAAGCCATTTAACTCTTTTGTTAGTCTGCACTTAAATTGTTTGCATAAGAATATCTGTAACTTGATATCATTATCTAAGTTAGAGGCTACATAGATGGAATTATTGCAATCTTTTTAATGCTATTTCTCTGATGAGCACTTTACAATTAGGTACACACCCTTCAGATTCTGAAATCCTTTATTGAAATATTCCTTTTTCACATTGACGCTAAATTTCTTTGAAAATAATTTCTCATGGAAAGTAAATTTATAAAAAGTAATGAATCTCATTCTGGTCTTAAAATCTGGGTGATTTTGAGATTTTTTAGTTTTTTACATGATCTAAAACTCTTGTTGGAAAAGTTTCTTTTTAGAAAAACTCTGACCTGTGGCCGGGGCGATAGCCCAAGCAGGTAGTGCTTTTGCCTTGCCCACGGCCGAGTTTGATCCCGGCATCCTATATGGTCCACTGTGCACCTCCGGGAGTAATACCTGAGTGCAGAACCAAGGAGAAACCCCTGAGCATTGCCAGGTGTAACTCAAAAAAAAAAAAAAAAAGAAAAGAAAGAAAGAAAGAAAAGAAAAAGAAAAAAAAAAAGAAAAATTCTGGCCAAACAATTTTCAAAAAAGTTTAATTGATGAGAAAATACAAATGAATTATATTAGATGAAAGCTTTCATTGATGAGATGAAATGAAATGATACAAACTGCCTTTTTAAACTAGCTTAAATGCTTAAGTTAATCAAGCTCTGTTTGTGATTATTTATTTTACTATTATATTAGCATATTTTTTGAACATAATAATGTGTTTTTAATGTACATTTGCCAAAACTTTAACTACAATACATCAAAACTAAGTTAACTTTAATCAAATAATGTGGTAATTTAAAAATATTTATGAATGTAAGACATCTTTCAAATATATCTAAACATGTGGTATCTTGAAACTACTCTTAAAAAAAAATCTGTACTTTAAATTGTTTTGCTGTTTCATTCTTAAAACATTTTTGAATTTTTTTTTTGAAATTTTACAAAGCAATTCAACCAATAACTAGCAAATTTGGAACTTGCATTTCCTAATTTAAATTCCTAATTTAAATTCATTGTTAAATTATTTCCTTTTTCCAATAATGAATTGATCCTTTTCTAAAGCTCTGCTAGTTTCTTAAGACTGCTCTAGGTTTTTAGAGAATTAAACAATAGGGATTTTTTTTTTAATTCTAAATCTTGAACTGTGAGATCAGGGTGTTGCTGTGGTTGGTTACTTTTGAGAACTGGAACAGGAAGATTGTTCCAGTCTCTGGTCTATGGATGGCTATCTTCTCTCAGGAACTTATATTTACATCACCTGTCCTATCTGTTTGTATACAAATTTCTCTTTAAACATTCTTATCATGGTAAATACTCACCTAATGTAATAACGTTGTTTTCACATAATACTCTATGAAAATAAGTCATTTCCAAATATGGTCTTATACTGAGGGGCTGAGGGTTAGAACTTCCAACATAGAAGTGTGTATGTGTGTTGTGTGGTGTGGTGAGTGTGTGTGTGTGTGTGTGTGTGTGTGTGTGTGTGTGTATGGAAGTTTTGGGCAAACTCATTCAGCCCCAGATACAAAGTTCAAAATACAAAATTTTAAGTAGCAACAATTCCCTTTTACTTGAAACTACAGAATATACTTGTGCTTGATAGGCAATATCAGTGAAGTTAATTTTGAACATTTAGCTATTTTTTTCCTCCTGAATTCAGTTCATTATTAGAGAGTAATGAAAAGTAATAGCAATAGTAAGAACTGTAAAACATTATTTTAGGAAAATAGATACTCAGATAAGTACACAATAAGAATACAACCTATTTATATTATATCTGTGGTGGTTTTCACTTTGAGATGAACAATGTTGTAAAGAAGCACAAAATATTTTAAAAGCAAAGCTGAACTTTTATTATAACAGTGAAATAGCC
Organism: Cryptotis parvus; assembly: GCA_021461705.1. Classification (NCBI taxonomy): domain Eukaryota; kingdom Metazoa; phylum Chordata; class Mammalia; order Eulipotyphla; family Soricidae; genus Cryptotis; species Cryptotis parvus. The sequence continues at coordinate 6,633 of JAJIBD010011151.1, forward strand.
AACATTAGTCAAGACAATGGTAGATCCAGTGCTATAACTGTCAGGATGGAGTTGATTTTGGATGATGATCAGTCTCTGACTTGACTCCTTTACATAAATCTATTGTTACAACCAAATAGAAGATGTAGGATTGTGTTTAAAGGCACCATAGTGCCTCTAATTTCTAGAACAGGTTCACTCTTGATATACTGGAAAAAACTTAAAATCTTTGCTCTTTAATGCTTAAAGATCCTAGTAAGTGTTAAAAAAATTTTAAATCTTTCATAATATCAATGGTTTTTTATCATATAACTTCCTTTATAAACAGAAAATTTGGTTTTAATTAGAACAAGAAATGAGTAGATTCTAAACATCTGTTAAAGAAGAGAAATGAATCAACAAAAGGCCTAAGATTATAGAAGACTAAGGTGGAATTTCTAGTGTGTCTTTTTATTACATAAAATGTAGACATAATAAACATGTGTATTACAATAATATTTGCATAAATTCATAGAAATAACATGTAAATTATATAAAATTAAGTTTCAGAATGACAAGACTGTATTTTTTTTCTGTTTTTGATCTGTACCAGGCAATATACAGGGCACCAATTGTGCAAGATACTGAAACGAACCCAGGACTCTCACATTCAAAACACATACTCAGCCATTGAATATCTTGTCTCTGTAACCAGACTAGGTTGTCTTGTTATATGCATTAATTTCAGAAAACTTTGGAATTGATGGAAGCAGGGGAAAACAAATTCCTAACAAGAACATTGTCCATGTTTAAAATTAAAAATCAATTAGCCTCATTGAACAATCTTTTATAGTTTTGTCTCACCTGTGCTCTTGACTTTCTTAACCTCTTGAAAAAAACTATTCTAATCATTTAATCTAATGCCTATTTTTAGCTCTTAGATAATTATATGAAAGACAGCACCCCACAGAACAGATTCATTCCATCTACTACTTAGTAGCTTTAAACTAAAGAGATTCCAGAGTCATTTAATTACCTTCTACAATTTTTTGCCACTATAAAAGTGAAAATGAGATGGGTAGACCGACAGCTGAGGATGAGCAACCACAAAGATGGGGAAAGCAAAATGCAATAAACCTAATCTTGAAAACACAAATGCACACAGCTGCACAGTCTTTAGGCATCAGAGAACCTGTCTGTCTGTAATGCAATATTAAAGTAAAGCATCCACATTCCCTGAAGAATTTTTTTCCATTTCTTACTTAGCTCTCTCCCTTAAAAATATGAGGTTACAGAAAAGAGAATAAATGTAGAAGTCTTCCTGTCTTTGAACTACCCCAGTCTTAGTATCCCACATTTAAAAAAAAATAAATAACTACTTTTTTAATTCAAATTTTAACCATATGCTAACAATGTCATCTTCCCTTGGATCTATCCGTTCAGAATTTCCTTTCCATTGTCTATTTTTCTGTTTTTACCACCAGAAGTCCAGGGCAGTTTTGTGAGTAGTGGGGTGGGGTGGGGGTGGTTTGGGCCACACCCAGTGATGATCATGGGTTGCTCTTGGCTCTACATACAGGAATGACTCCTAGCAGTGATAGGGAGCTATATGGGATGTTGGGATCAAGGGCAGGTCAGACACATGCAAGAAAAACAACTCTGGGACACTTTTTAGTCTTGTTCACTGGAGCTCCCATGAAAAAAATTTGAAGGGTATTATCAGTACATTTTCATACGGTTCCTCTATTTCTCATTTTTCTGAACTAGACGTCATGGGGAAATGATGTCAAATACTGCAATAGAGTTTTGTGTGCTTTTATCAAGTGACCCCTGATAAGAAAACTGATAAATAGAATGTACTTGGAATACAGTCTAGATTTAAGTCACTTGATCACTTGACATCCCATTATTCATCGATTTGCTCAAGCGGGCACCAGTCATATTTCCATTTGACCCTATCACATGCCAGTGTGCCCAATGGCATCTGGTTGCTTCAGGAATACAAAGAGCCTCAAACCGTTCGTTCAAGGTCTTGATGAAGAAGTCTGACCATCTTGTAGGTGGACGACCATGTGATCTTTTGACATTCACTGGGATCCAGTCGGTAACGGCCCTAGTCCAGCGGTCATCTCCAAATCGCATGACATGTCCAGCCCATCTGATTTTCAATGCCTTGGCAAATGAGACAGCGTCCCTGACTCTGAAACAGTGACAGAAGTCAGAGCTCTGGATTCCTTCTTTCGCTTCAGTGAGTCATGGTATTCCAAGCATAGCTCTTTGGAGTCCTCTTTGGGAGACCTGAATAGCGTTCTCGTTCTGCTTTCGTAGGGCCCAGGTCGCTAAAGCGTATGTTAATTCAGGGAAAATGGTGGAGTTGAAGAGATGTGCCCAGAGCTGTAGGTTCTTTGTCTTTTTTTAGATATTTCTTCAATGCTTTTGAAGTCATTCCATGCTGCTCTCTTCCTCCTGCACAACTCAGGTTTTAAGTCATTCATCATGTTAACTTCTTGACCTAGGTACACATAACTGCTGCATTCAGAGATGTTTGCTCCATTGACAGTGAATGAGGCCTCTGGAACTAGTTCATTTTTCTTGAACATAGTTTTGCTGAGATTCAGCTGTAGACCTATCTTCCCACATTCTCGGTCGAAGTCAGCCAGCGTTTGTGCCGCTTGGCTAATGTATGATGTTATTAGAACATTGTCATCAGAGAAGGGGAGGTGGTTTAGGCCGAACATCTATCTTCACTCCCATTTTTCCCATTCTAATTGTTGCATTTTGTTCTCAAGGGTGGCACTGAAGAGTTTTGGTGAAATGGTATCACCCTGCCAAATCCGTCTTTTGACATTGATGATCGCTTCTTTGTAGAATAGTGAGATCCTGGTGGTGAATCGTAATACAGCTCACAAAGATTCCTTGTCAAAAGATTCCTTTGTAGTTTCAGACAGCCAAGAGACTAGTTCCAGTCCAACTTGTGCCTATTTTGATTTTCATACCATCAAAACAGTGATGATATTTTCATGATGTATGTCCCTGAACTGCCAGCTATTTCTGTGTTGGGCTACTCTAAGATTTTTGTGATGCCCTGAGGTGCCTTAGTCCTACTTTCTTGGATTGAGGGGGCCCACTATCACCTCTTGTTGAAATATCCTTTCCAACTCAGTCTGCCTCAGTGTTTCAGACTGTAGGTCTGAGGTCATTTCCTGTCAAGGCCTCCTTCTTGAAGTTCCTCAACAACGAAGTGAAGTTGTTCATGAAACCAAATACTCTGGCTGTCTAGACTTCCATTTAAAACTTGCCATCTCTTGAGGCTGAAGTGATAGTCCAGCGTTTAGGCTGTTTGTTTTATATGTGCCTCACCTGGGTAAAAAGAATGATGTCTGAGCCCAGAGCTGAGATAAGCCAGGGGTGACCACCAGGTGTGACCACCCTCCACCCAAGTAATCACTTGATCACTTGATCACTTGTTATCCCGTTATTCGTCAATTTGCTCGAGAGGGCGCCAGTAACTTTTCCATTTGACCCGATCACATGCCAGTGTAGCCCAACTACATCTGCTTGATACAGGAATACAAAGAGCCTCAAACCATTGGTTCAGGGTCTTGATGAAGAAGTCTGACCATATTGTAGGTGGACTACCTACACGTAGTGATCTTCATCAGGAGGGATCCAGTCGGTAATGGCTCTAGTCCAGTGGTTGTCTCCAAATCGAATCACATGTCCAGCCCATCTGATTTTCCATGCCTTGTTAAATGAGACAGCATCCCTGACTCTGGGTCGTTGATGGAGGTCAGAACTTGGATTCCTTCTCTCACTTGAGTGAGGCATAATATTCAGTTATTGCTACCCCTACGTAATACTAATAGTAAATTATTAAAAAAAATTAAAATCTAATCTCTCACACCACAGTGTGCTACCTTCAATGAGAGAATTAAACTCAGAAAACATCAGATAGAGGAGCCTAATCTAGGAGTTTACTGGATGTTCCAGTTAGCCATCAAAGATGGCGTAGGAACAAGGTCTCAGTAGTGCTTTCACTTCACAGAATAGCCGTCTTCAGGTCTGCAGCTGCTAGGACTTTCAAACCCCAAAGCTAAAACTGTTCACTTAGGATGAGGCTGACATCCTTTCTCCATGGGAAAGTAGTGCATAAGGCGGTACAGAGTGTCCCTATGCATGCACTGGTACACACTGCAGCAAAGAATTTTAGGAAGAGGCCACAAGAAAGCGTATCTAGAACACCTGGAGTTCGAAGGCTTCTGGGCAGGAGCAAGTGTTCAGCAGAGAGGGCACAAGTCTTGCATGCAGACACACAGGCACCAGGTATGGTCGCTGAGTGTACCCAGGAGTGATCTCTGAGCACCCAATGCTGGTTGTGGCCCCCAAACACAAACAAACAGAAACACAACAAAAATAATGCAAGCGATACCATATCCTATGTTCAGATAAACTAGCTATAGCTGTCTGAAGGCTGAGTACTGTAATTTTGGTGCATAAAGTTTCTTAGACAGCTTTACCGTAACTGGAGACAAACAGGTTTGGAGTTTTGATGTGGGCACAGCCAAAGTTTCAGCTTCTACTCTAAGTCCCCAAAGAAAATGTAACTTTATCTAAAGTGATCTTGACCTGACCCCCAATGGAAAGCTGAAGAAGGCAGAGGAAGAAGGTGAATAAGAGAAGTTGGGGGATCTAAAACTATTCTTTTCACCTGTTTAATGACTTGCACTAGAGAATATTGCACTACCTATGTTCTCATAATGTTTGGTACAAGAGACATGCTTTGTTTGTTTGGGATGCAGGGACAGGGGTGGAACACGTGGAAGTGCTCAGGGTTACTCCTGGCTCTGCATACAGGATCACTCTTGGCACAGCTTCATGTGAAACAAGCACTTCTTACCTGCTGTGCTATTGCATAGTACAAAAGATCTGAACCCCTTTCACCTCTTGCTTGTAGCAAAGTAAAAATCAGGTGCCAGCTGGTATTAACAAAGAGGGTGATAAGGAGAACTGAGAAGAAAGGAGAAATAAATATTGACAAAAGATCTGATTACACATTTAAGTCTTTATTGAGCATTAAACCACATCAAGTGTTGTTCAGTATAATTCCAAGTTCTGTGTTCAGGGATCTTCCTGCTACAGAGAATGAAGCAGAGATGGCAAACAGCTTTTCCTTCTACTATCTTTTTAGCCTCCAAGAGAATTTTTAAAAGTGCTAAATAAATCTGCATAAATGTATTTCAGGGCCTCTCAAGATTACTTTTTTTTAATTGAACAGGAAGGTTCATGTCACATAGAAATAAATAGGAACTGAAAATGATTGGTCTCACTATTCTGTGTGTTAATTATTCATATATGTATTGTGAAATTCTCTATTTAAATTCTTAATCAGTAATAGTTCACTAAATTGGGTTTTTAAATAATTATTTACCTTATACCTATTCCTTATACCCAACAAATTTTTACTCACCCTCAGGTGTTTCATTATATATAATAGATATTTTTATAAAAATATCATTATTGATAATAAGTAATCATCTTTTAAATACATCTAAAATATATTTCTGAAATTTATGCTCTTCTCTGGAAAATATGTTAATCTGTTTTGATTATTGTTTTATTCCCAGAAACTTTGTTTTATAGTGAATGATTGCTTAGATATTTTGATTTAAAAATAAATTGAAATAATTACAGAAATCACACAGAATTTAACCATATTTAGCAAAACTAATTAACTAATTGCCTTGCTTACAAACTTAAACATTCACTTTAATTTGGTGCTTACACCTAGCCTCGATTTGGTTTAAAACTGTAAGAAAAATCACGCATAGCCTTATATAGACATTACAAAATATAACATAGCACCATATGTCATGCATTTAATTTATTTTTAACAAGAAAGAGAATTTTAATGAATTATACTGACAAATTTACTTCCAATGTTCTGCTAATCTTAGGAAATTCTCTAAAGAGACCACAAATGATCATAAGGTGTCTCTTCAGTTGTGTTTGAAGGTAAATTAATTCCCTGGAATCTGCATTTGTCTTTTTGAATGACAACGAATTGCCTCAAGTGTGAAATCATAAATTTAAAAGTAAGAAGACCTCTGGAGTAAAGAGCTGACAGTTGTCTCTGGATAAGGAGACACCTAACAATGGGAGCAGATGGACTTCCTTTTAACACAAACATTTTTGTGTGTCCACATGTGTTATTACTGAGAGATATTTTCATGTTCTTCTAGTGTGTGTGGTTGTCTTTCTAAAGAGAAAAAATTCTTATCAGCATGTAATTCAAGTCTCAGGGATAGGATTTTATTACATATTTAAGGCATGAAGAATTGTAATTCTTTCAACAGTCCCTACAGACTAACTTGGACCCTAGTGACTGATCCACAGGGGTCAATGTCTTGGCTATAATCCTCACATTACATTCCAGAAGAAAGTCTTAGCTGCATCCTTTGCTTTATAAGTTATATTATCTGTGTCAACAGTGAACACTTAGAATAATATTAACTGGACAACTGTATACAGATGTGTCATCTTATATGGCTAGCCCAAGGGGCCTAAAATATGTGTCTTGGTGTCACCATTCACCAGGCAACAGCTGACAATTTGACTGCAATCTATGTTATGCTAAGATTTCCTAATATCTCTCTTCGGATTGCTCCATAGAAGTCTGCTTGAGAAATCGTGTAACAACAAGAGTATACTTTTCAGAGAAAGTTATGAAAGCTATCATAGGCAATATACTCATCATTAGACTGAGTTTCAATTATGGTATTCATGTATGAAAGAGGAATGAAAGGGTTGAAGCACCAACAATGACTGAAAAGGTTTTAACTAAAACTTTTTATCACCATATTTTTTTAAATACATACTTTTTCTTGTAGTGTTAGAATATCAACATTATCTTTGTACCTTTTTGTAAGTTAGACATATATTCTGGAGATGTATCACTTATAGATAATCCTTTTAAGGAAGAATTTCTAATAAAACAGGCTAATAAACATAAAGAATTAAATAACTGAATGTCACAACATGAGTCTACAACTGTATTTAATTGGAAATATAATAATTGTGATTCTAATTATTATTATTGATAATCATATAAATTATTACTTTGAAGAATAATCATATTATCATTGCTATAATCATTTAAAATTATAATAGTATTTCAGGAACATAATGCTCTTAACATTAATCAATATGAAAAAATTATATGTAAAATTTTTTATCTCAAGTCTTACATATTGGAAATACAAAAATTGCTCAATTCTCCTAAAATTTAGTATTAGAAATAGATTATCTTTTTCTATTATATATTAGATCATTATCATAGCTGAATTTTATTCTAATTAGTTACTCTACAAAGTTGAATTTTTAATATTTGAATATGGGTGTTTAAACAGCAAGAAGGTATCTAAATATTAAAGAAATATGATAATTTGTAGCTGTCCTGAGACAATAAAAAATAGATGCTAACCATGCTAATTCATTAGGTAAGATTATTGATTTATCCATACTTTGTGGCTTATGAATAAGAGAAATTAAAGGAAAAGAAGAGCAAAGAGGGAAGGAAAATGAAGGAAAAATGATTTTCAAAAAGTTAAACAACAAAATGACAAATATTTTTTAGTGTTTAATGTAGTCCTGTAATAGTGTATTCACTTTTTTATGAATGGACTTGTGTAAGTTAACAGTAAACCAAGAGATTACCTTGTTTTCCGAGATAAAGACATCACTAAGCTTGAAGTGCTTAATTTAGTTGCTCATTGATCAGATAAAAAGAAATGAATCTTGAATCTGAGGCAACATGACTTCAAGGTATGAAGTATTGACCACTAAGCTATTTTGCCCTTCCATTATGACCTGAAAATAGAGCAATAACTGACGCTTTCAGAAAAATGTTGAGTTACATGTGTATTGATGAAATAAAGTGTGTTTGGGTGATATGGCTACAGGCTACACATATGCTTAAAAGATTCTGGGGAAAGTCTTTTACATCCTAAGAGTCCTCATCATAAAATTGTCACATCATCATTTTTCTTATATACAGTGTTTGACATCATGTTTTATTACCATCCAGTATCATGCAGTTTGTTTTTTGTATATTTTCTTTCATTGGTTAATTTAATGTATTCTATAAAACAGAGATTATATAAAAAATGTTTAGAATGAGCTGTAAAGATTCATAATGAAAGACTAAATCTAAAATTTGAAAATACCAAATTCAAATATTCAAATAGTGGCAAAATATCAAAATTGTAGTTATTAATTTTAAACCATTTTTCATCTGACAAATTGGGATTAATAGTACACTAATGATATTAATATTTGTTTATTTACTTCAAGCTCTTTTGAAGTTTACATGAGATAATGCATATAAAGCTTTTAGAAAAGATTTGGCATAAAGTAAGTAAATTATTATTTACATTATAAAGAATACAGTTTAACAAAGCTTTTTTTTCATTTGTGTTCTATTTGTGACTGTGTATTTTGTCAGGCAAACTATCTTGAACATGAAATTCTCTAAACATTCTCAATCCAGCTTTTAAAAAGTAATATTAATTATAGAATGTATGGTTGTGTTAAAATTCCTAAGATCCGAGAGACTTTGGTACATCTACACAATGGAATATTATGCAGCTGTTAGGAAAATGAAGTTATGAAATTTGCCTATAAATGGATAGACATGGAGAGGATCATGTTGAGTGAAATTAGCCAGAAGGAAAAAGACAGATATAGAATGACTGCATTTATTTTCATGATATAAGTATATGTATATAGTAAGAAACCAATATCCAAGTTCAGGCAAAACATGGATCAGGTGGTTTTTTTCAAAGGTGGAATCTACTACAAACATGTGGGCGTCAGAGATAAAGTAAGACTGAGAATGGAACAGTGTGATAATAATTTTTTTGAAAGTGATAATACCAGCCTAGAGCTAAGCATTGAATGCAGGCAAAAAGATACGCATGATAACCTCTAAATGCATGTATTGTAATTCACAGTGTGTAAGAGAAGGAAGAGAGAGAGAGGTAGAGAGAGAGAGAGAGAGAGAGAGATAAAGAAATAAAGAACCTGCCATAGAGGAAGACAAGGGGGGGGGGGAGGGAATTGGGAGACAGGGTGGTGGGAAATGTGCACTGGTGGAGGAATGGTTGCTGGAACACTGTAAGACCGAAACCCAAAATGAACATCTTTGTAATTGCGTATCTCACGGTGGTATAATAAAATAAAAAATAATGAATATAAATAAATAATAAAATAAAATAAAATGAAAAATATATTAAGATGCAAAGGAGAAAAGAAACCTTGGGTTTTAAAGTTTATAGTAATGTGAAAACATTTCAATATCTTTAATTCGAAATATTTTTTTGTGGAAAGGATACTTTTCCCCCACATTTTATGTAAAGCCTATATAGAAAAGAGGGTAAGGACTTTGTGCATTTGGAAATTTTAGACCATAAATTTCTATAAAAGAACTTACTTTATGAGGTGTGTATAATGTAAAAAGAATAGGATTTTACATTGCTATAAATAATATTTGGCTTTTTCTTCCCTTCTTGAGCTTATCCTGGTCACTAGCTAATTATTGCCTTGTTCTAGAGTAATCAGACAAAGACATGTATTTCACAGCTAATAGTAGAGATAAACAGTAAAATTGGTTAACTGACTACTGTTTTTTTTTACTCCTGTCTCTGGTGTCTTAATGTTCCTGGTGATTTACTTTCTAAGATGTCCACTTCATATTGATTTTGCTAGATGATTGGAATAGAAAACCCTTTCACTGTTGTTTGCTTCACTTGAGTTGAGATGGAATGGTTCCAGTTGTGTAAACAAAACTTGGTGATTTTCCAGCCCTCTCGCCAGTGCCCCCATGGAGATGCAGTTGATTAAGCAAGGCAGCGTGTGGGCAGGTGCTATGCACAATTCCCTCACAGTTCTACCATCCCCCTGTGGACTGTAAGTCTGATTGTACTCCTCATTTTTTCATAGGTTCAGACAACTAATCATAATTTACTTTGAGGTGATTTGGGTCACGTAAAAATTGCAGATAGAATTAAGTTAATAGAGTTCTTTTATTGTCAGCATGGTCAATGCCAGTTCTCTTGAGAGGAAAGCCTAATTGACTAAACATCCCAGAGAGAGGGGCTGAAGACAGAGATGTAAAACAACCAACAGTATTCAATTACAGGATTTGAACTCCTGTTGCCTAAAGTATATCAATAATAGCAATTCTTGTAACAAATAGTTTGGGTTTATTTACTTGTCTTTTTAATTTTTATTTATTTAATCAATTAATTAATTAATTTTTGCTTTACTGGGCCACACCCGACAATGCTCAGGGGTTACTCCTGGCTCTCCACTCAGGAATTACTCCTGGCAGTGCTCAGGGGACCATATGGGATGCTGGGTATCGAACAGGGTAGGGCGCTGTTCTATCGATCTGCCCCCTTTTTTTTTTAAGCTATCTCAACTCAAGCTTTCTCTCTGTCTCTTTATTTTTTTTTACTTGATTTGATTTTTATGTCAAAACCTATTGGTGTTTATGACTTAATTTTGGTTCTGTGCTCAAAGACTTCTAGCAGCCTCAGGGTGCTATATATATGCCAGGGACCAAACCTGGGTCAAACTCATGCAAGAAAGGAACTTTCCCTACTGACCAGTGCCCAAAAATAGTATTATACTAATATCCAAAGCCAGGCAAAGCATGAATTAGGAGAAATTCTCAGTGGATGGAATCCTCCGCAGAACTGCGTGGGAGTAGAGGTTATGTAAGAGAGGGGAACCAGTGTGCTAACAAAGGTTGGAAATGATAAGAAACTAGAACTAAGCACTGAATGTAGGCAAGCCACATGTGTAAAAAGAAGGGAGAAAGAGACAAACAGAGACAAAGTCAGAGACAGAGACAGAGACAGAGACAGAGGGAGAGAGAGAGAGAGAAGAGAGAAGAGGCAAAGTGTCTGCCACAGAAGCAGGCTGTAAAGGGGGACGGAGGGAATCGGTGTGGTAAATGTTCAGTGGTGTAGGGATGGTGCTGGAACACTGTACAACTGTTACCTAATCATAAACATCCCTCCCGGACACCTCATGAGAGGCTGGGCACAGTGAAAGCCAGTAACAGCTCTGCCCCCATGTCTGTCTCAGTAATTATTATATATATAATATACTAATAAATAATAAAATTTATAGTATACATTTTATGAATACATAAAATTCATACAGGGTTCTAGCCCTGGCCTGCCACCCCAGCAGAGCCGCACCACAAGCCAGATGACACCCCCATTCCATCGGGTCGCCATTTTCTACATCCGATTCCCTCTCTTCCTAACTCCACCCAGTGACAGCCTATCACAGCTCGTCTCATAGAGTTGCACCCTGCAGCAGTTTTTTTTTTTTTTGTTTTTCAATCCAGCCCAGGTATACTGAACCAGAGACTTACAGACATGGGGCAGAGCTGCTACTTGCTCTCCCTGTGCCTAGCCACTCACGAGGTGCCGGGAAGGGGTGGTGGGTTCCTAGCCCCTGACCCGCCACCCCAGCAGAGCCGCACAACAAGCCAGATGACCCCCACTCCATCGGGCCGCCATTTTCCACATCCGGACTTCCCTCTCGTCAGAACTCCACCCAGCAACAGCCTATCACAGCCGTCGACGCAAGCGCCATGCGGTTCATCTATAAATGCTACATTTAGAGGTGACTACAAGGGTATGCCACCTGCATGGCAAGCCTGGCAAGCTGCCCTGTTTTATTTGATATGCCAAATACCAGTAACAATTATATTAGTTCATTCCCACTGACCTACCTAATATAATGGTTTGAGGCTCTTTATGTTCCTGGAGGCGAATAGATGCCCTTGGGCTCTACTAGCATGAGACAGGACATATGGAGATATTACGGTGCCCGCTCTAGCAAATAGATGATCAACAGGAGGATAGTGATAGTGATTTTATGAATATTGTTATAATGTATAATGTATAACATATTATTTATAATATGTGTATCTTCCTGCAGGAAATACTTCTGTTTTATTCAAGAATTTTTCTACTCTGTCTTATTTATACACCCTTGAAACAGGAAGAAAAAGTAGAGATGATGGGATCATATAAAAAAGTCTGTCATTTAATTTTCTTTAGCATAAGAGTCTGGAATGGTGTCTGACACATAGACTTATTTGGTGGTTATTTGCTAAATGAATAATAAATAATGTGAGATTTTCTGTTAAAAGAATAATAAGAATTGTGTGCTCTAATTTAAAAACTTGTCTTTGCAATGAATTATTTTGTATCTCAGGATCTATAATTTAGAATATAAAAGTGTTTGACCATTTTATTTTATAAATATGGATATAATGACAAAAAGAATATATTGTGAGAGTAGAACATGGAATTTCTGATAGGTGTATTTTCTCTTCTATTTATGTTTGGTTTCAGTAATAGCAAAGACCTTTCAAATAAGAACCTAGATTTCATTGGATTTGGCTACCAGAATAAAACAAATATCAAGAAATCCTTTCTAGCAAACAAAACATTCCAATAAAATAGACACTTCTTCATTTCTCCATTATAAAAATATTTGACCTTCAGTAAATATTTTTTCTGCCTATCAAAGACCAATTTCTATTTTAAAAAAGTGCCCAGTGTTGAAAAACTATTTTCATTTGGTTCTTTAGACTTTAAGGGTGACAGGAAAAGGTGTATAGAATTGACCTTTAAATGGAATCAGTTTTTCTTTATAACAACATAGAAACCCTCACCATTAAAATAAAAGCAAGTTATTCACAATATTTCATGGTCCAGCACGTGCTTTAATGACCTTCGACCACAAAAAAAATTGCAATTGACATAATAAGTTAAGTTTTTTAAAGGTTGCTCTTATGAATAAACAAAGAATTCTGATCTAAAGAAAATATACTTGACTTAGCATGGGTTTAATTGAAACATATAATGGCTGAGTCTCCTTTCAGGAAAGACTTATGCTTTATTTTATTAAAGAATTGTTTTATTCCGTCTTATTTATAAATCCTAGGAACCTAGTAGATGTGATGGGATCATATAAAAACTCAGCCTGTAGTCTTTCTGCAGAAAATACATAATAATAATATAATGGCTTTGGTATTTAAAAAAATTGATAGGAATTTTAGTCTACAAATGAATATATAACCAAGTACATGCATATCAAACAAATATAAGTGTATCCATGAAAATGCAAGTAAATTATATGTGTTTTTTTTAATTTGTATTAATAATTTTACTTTTTAACAATAGATTAGAGAAAATCTTTGCCTTTTTTATTGTTTTCTTTTACTGTCCACTGATTATTTTGCTGATTTAAAAAATTTTGCTAACTTAAAAAAGGGAAGTAAAAAGAGTTTGACAATGATGGTCCTCACTGGGATCATCAATATGGATCTAGACTATAGCGTTCATTAGCCAAATATTTTTATGTCACTTTCCACTGTGCTATAAGATCATAAGTTAAAAGTGATAAAATTCCATAATTTCTAGTAATGAGGGTGTAACTAGTAATGTAACTATTTAGCAATGATGACTTGGTCTTCATAGGATTAACTTGCCTTATATTTGTGACTAATCTGTGCCTATTTGACAGATCACTCCTTTTCTAAGAAAGTGCAACACTTCTTTTAGCAGTGTTGCATCTTCTTAGTGCAAAACTTCTTGTATAAGTGTTTCATCTTCTTACAAAACCTTAGTTTATTTATAAACTATAAATTTAAAGATCGTGTTGAAGTCATTTAATTTTTGTTCAACATCAGAGTCTGTTACAGTGTCTGACACATAGGAATCATTCAGTGATTATTTGTTAAATAGAAATGTGAAAATTTTTTGTTCAACGAAAAATTAATGTGGAATTTTAAGGTTTAACAGTTATGATTTAATTTTGCCTTCCTCTGTCAATATTCCTTTTTAATTACAATAGGTATTTGATGTTATTATACCAATAAAAATAGTATAATCACCCTAGAAAATTGTGGTCTGTTTCCACTAATTATACAAACAAATTAATAAAATCGGAATAAGAAAGTTGTTATATTAGAACTAATGGGAGATAAGGATAAAACGATGATGGTGGACCTAGTACCATTTTTAAATTACTACCTTATAATTTTAAAACTTTTTCCTATAATATTTTATCATGCTTGGAAATGTATATAGGTACTATTCTATGTAGTATTTAGAATAATAAATGTATGTATGTTATATGTAACTTTACTATTCTAAATGTAAATAGTAAACTATGCTAAACTTAATTTTTTTAAAATGGAAGTTTAATGTTAATTATAACTCTTAAACCTGAGATCCTTCTTAGTGGTTTTGCAGTGTTAAAAAAAGACCCTAATTTTAGTTATTTTTTTGTCATTTTTATTAGTGAACACACTAAAAGATAATTCCTCTAGTAAGTTTAACTATAACCCATATATCTATCTATTAATAGGGATCTTATTTTATAATCTTTAAGTTATAGTGTGTTATCTAAGAAACACTATTCTACTGTAGCTTGATTGATCTCTATCCTAAGTACACTGGTGAGGACCTTTTCTATGAATTTCTGTAAATAGAGAAAATAGAACTGAATATTTAGTCAGTCCCATTAGATCCTAATTTCCAAATTAGCCTTCTGGAGCTCTAACTTCTGCTTAGAGATTTTAAGATTTTAGTTTGGTAATTTTGGCTGGCATTCTGTATGAGTGCTACAAAGCAATGCATGATTCTAAACTCTTTGTTGGAGACCACCAAGCTAGAGTTTGCTTGCAAGTTAGTCCCAATAGAAGTAAATAACTGTTAAGATTTGTAGTTTCTTTTGGAGATCATAGCTTTCATATGTTTCTTATTTATGTAACTACCTAAGTCATTAGCACAGAGAAAAACAAGGTTAAAATACCCAAAAGTGATGAGAATTTTAGGCACATTAGAATCATGGTAGTTTTAGAAACATGTCAAAATTTAAATGGCAAATGCAGAATTTTAATAAGTAAAACCTCACTGAGTGGTACCATGACTATCATAGCAAATCAGACACTTTGAAAATGTTTACATTAACCTTCCGTTGCTATCGAATTTTGTATTGCTATCTAAAATTCAACATTACGTTTGGAAATGTATTCTGTTCTATTTTCATAGTACATTTGACTATATAAATGAAAACACTAGGTGGATAAAATGAGTAGAGGTGGATAGAGTGAGTAGAATAAAGACATATTTCTTTTGCATCTTATTTTCATGCTCCCCCTACCGCTACCCTGTGGTTTATTTAGTTTAGTAAGAAATTCATCAAATATCATGCATATGATTAAATCTGACAGATATTTCTTTTTTTCATACAAATCTATTTCTGTGCTTGCTAATATGTGACCCTAATGAGTATGAGGGCAAAAGAATCTCAAATACTTTTCTTGACTTCTATATTGTAGGGAAATATTAAAATTAAATATGAATTAGCTTGAATATTAACTGTGCAATGTTTAGTAAGAGCTCCTGGAATTGTTACTTTTTATGTAACTATTTTTGAAAGCATTTCATTTGGTTAACCTAAAAGTAGCAATTATCATTTTTATAGTTTTTCATTATTTTATATTCCTTAAGACATTCACGACATCGGCATCTATCGCCCCACCTGCCTGTTGTCCGTCATCTACAAGCTGTTTACACGAGTCATCCTGAACACGATTAGCAGAACACTAAATGAAGGGACAACTATGCCAGCAAGCAGGCTTCCGGAAAGGATTCAGCACAATCCACCATATCCAACAGTAACCAAGCTCATTGAGGTTTGTAGGGAGTACAAGATGCCACTCTGTCTCACCTTCATTTATTTACAGAAAGCCTTTGATTCTGTGGAGACTGAAGTGGTCATCGAATCCCTAGCCAAACAGGGGCGTTCTAACCCAATACATCAAGATCCTTAGTGAGCTGTATTACGGATTCACCACCAGGATCTCACCATTCTACAAAGAAGTGATCATTGATGTCAAAAGAGGGGGTTCGACAGGGTGATACCATTTTACCAAAACTCTTCAGCGCCACCCTCGAGAACATCATGCGACAGTTAGAATGGGAAGGAATGGGATTGAAGATAGATGGTCGGCAACTACACCACCTCCGCTTTGCTGATGACATCATTCTAATAACACCAAATATTAGCCAAGTGGCACAAATGCTGGCTGACTTCGACCGAGAATGTGGAAAGATAGGTCTACAGCTGAATCTGAAGAAAACTATGTTTATGAAAAATGAACTAGTTCCAGAGGCCCCATTCACTCTCAATGGTACAGACATCTCTGAATGCAGCAGTTATGTGTACCTAGGTCGAGAAGTCAACATGATGAACGACCTAAAACCTGAGCTGCGCAGGAGGAAGGAGAGCGGCATGGAATGCCTTCAAAAGCATCGAAGAAATACCTAAAAGGACAAAGAACCTCTGATTCTGGGCACATCTCTTTGACTCCACCATTCTCCCTGTGTTAACATACGCCTCAAAGACCTGGGCCCTACGAAAGCAGGATGAGAATGCTATTCGGGTCTCCCAGAGAGGAATCGAAAGAGCTATGCTTGGAATATCACGCCTCATGAAGTACTAGTCATGGTTAATTTAAGTCAAGTTTCTAGCAATTGCATTTTAAATTTTATAATGAAGTCGAAAGAAGAAAAGAACTCACTGAGCATTCTTTATTGACTTGTAATCTACCAATGCTGTACTTCAAACTGATAAATATGAATTTTCATTTTAGCTGACCTGAATTTTCTGGTCACTTGCTTCTTTCTCTTCCTACATTTGTTTTTTTTTTTTTTTTTTTTTTCTTTTTTGGGTCACACCCTGCGATGCTCAGGGGTTACTCCTGGCTCTGCACTCAGGAATTACTCCTGGCGGTGCTCGGGGGACCATATGGGATGCCGAGGGATAGAACCCGGGCCGGCACAGGCTGACCGCATGCAAAGACAAGCGCCCTACCTGCTGTGCCATCGCCTCCGGCCCCCTCTTCCCACCACATTTGTGCATTAAGGCTCTTAGAAGAAATAGCTTGCTAGAAAGCTTTATTAACTCTCAGCTGTTGTTGACACTTTTGTTAGCTCTCGAATGGTGAAGACAGAGGTGGGTGATGCATGCAGGGGGTAGCCTTTTGTTCCCAGCCTAAAGAAGAGTTTCTCTTTAGCATGTTTGTCCATTACCTCTTTATTAAAGGCCTCATGACTTTTTATTTCATTCAGATATATTAAAATCGAACTTAAAATGAATCTTACCAGGGGAAACTCAAGTAAATTTACCATTTGAATTAGATTTGGAAAGAAGTTACAAGATAAATTATCTTTGAAAAAGGGTTATTTTAAAATGGAAATGTTCATCTTAGACATCCAAGTGGTTGGTAGTGTGAGGCAGGCTCACCAGAAAGGTTCAGGTAGAAAACCTCAACTAAAAGTCATTCCTCCCCTAATATGGTACATTTCCCTTTTGTAAAGCAAAAGTATCCACTTCAGACCCACAGCTGAGCTGCTCGGCCAGTCCCATGTGGAAGCAACCCATGGAGCTGACCTCCCAGTAAGGGGGCTTGGCCAGCCCCTGGTCGAGTCCAACATTGCTCCAAGGGTTTTCTCTCATGGGCGGGGAGAGACCACGCTGGCTGGATTGGAGTGGGGTTTTGGGCCCTGCCCTTTCCTCCGCCTTCATGCCAGTTGCCCAGAAAGAGAGAGACCTACCCATGCCAGTCCCATAGCTCCCTTGGCGCACGGCACGCATATTCTTAGAGAATGCTGATTTGGGGATAAGGTCCTTCCCAAGATCTTTCACATTTATACATTGTATACAGTTCTAGACAGATACTAACTGATACCAGTAAGCCTAGCAAAAAGCCAGAGCAAACCACACATCATGTCGTCATTTATTCTCAACATCCAGACTCCATAGTTCCTCAGAGCCCCATCCAAGAAAAACCTGATCTTCCCCTTTAAGTTTCATCAGTAACTGCTCAAGATGACAGCCTTCTACTGAGACTATTCCACCTACGGCAAAGCCTGGCAAGCTACCCTTGTTTTGTTTACTTGTTATGCCAAAAACTAGTAACAATTATGGACCTCAGTTCCTTGACCTGAAGAATGGTTTCGGGCTCCTCCTGTCCCTGGAGCAAGCAGATGCCCTTGGGTTACACTTGCTTGTGACAGGATGTATGGAGATGTTACTAGTGCCCACTCGAGCAAATCGATGAACAATGGGAAGGCAGTGATACAGCGATACAGTGATGTTACGCCCTTGGTGACATTGTGATTTGAAGATAGCATTGGTATGGATATTTGATAACTAGAGAATAGGTTTCTCAATGCTATATCTCATTATAGAATATTACATATGCTATTTAATTTCTCACTTTTTCAGAGAACAAATTTCTTGATTTGAAAATGTAGTGTCTTACTGACTTTTGGTAATGTATATGTATACATCATATGAGGATGGAGTCTAGTGTCCATGGTCAAGCTGCCAATTCTTAAGGAATATCACTTGATCACTTGAATCCCCCTTATTCATCAATTTGCTCAAGCGGGCGCCAGTAACATTTCCACTGGACCCTATCACGTGCCAATGTAGCCCAATGGCATCTGGTTGATTCAGGAATATGAAGAGCCTCAAACCGTTCCTTCAGGGTCTTAACAAGGAAGTCTGACCATCTTGTAGGTGGGCGGCCACGTGATCTTTTTGACATCCCGTGGGATCCAGTCGGTAACAGCTCTAGTCCAGCGGTTGCCTCCAAACCGCATTACATGTCCAGCCCATCTGATTTTTTGATGCCTTGGCAAATGAGACAGCGTCCCTGATTCTGGAATAGCGAAGGAGGTCAGAACTCCGGATTAGTCCTGATCTTACATTGCTTCATTATATGGTATCAAATTATGTCATCTCTGTATTATCCGTACCTTGTCCAATCATTCTATTTCTTGTTTCATTGATAGGCATCCTTAACCAAGATTAGGATATAAACTGTCTAAAATAGAATTGTCCCTTGTAATTTATATGCAATTAGAATTTTTTTGCAACATTGCATGTGTTTCATTCTTATGAAATGTAATTAAATTTCATTTCCATTATAGTTTACAGTTTTAAAATGACTGCTAAAGTATAAAACTTTTAAGTAGATGTAACGAAATGATGAGGTTTTTATTAAGGATCTCAGAAATTGTTAAACCTGCTTCTATTGTTACATGTATCTGATTATAAACTGATGTTTAATAGCCAAGATTAATGGATACCTTTTTGGACAGAAGCAGAGAATACTTATATTCCCCCCTGATGAAGATGTGAAAGAAAAATAGAGATCTGTGAAAGTTGCCTCAAGGTTTGAACAACACATTTGATTAATGGGAGCAAGGTTGTTGGCCTTTGGTAGAGCAATGGGAAAGCGTGCGCTAACCTTTAGGTTATGGTTGGTAGAGCAATGGGAAATGTACGCTAACCTTTAAGGGATGGTTGCTAACAAGATTTCTTGTTTGATCCCACAGCCTACCTCCAAGGTAACTACTACCTTGTTCCTTCATAAATGTAACTTACACCTCCTTAATACTGATTTAAATTGTGCTTTTACATTAGTTTTCTTGATTAATTTCAAAAGAACTAAAGTATATATACTTAAGTACATAAATTTTGAAGAGAAATATTCTTTAAATTCAACAGGAAATATATTTTAAAAATTTATAGACAAATTTTTTTCATTGAATCAACATGAGATAGATCGTTACAAAACTGTTCATGACTGAGTTTCAGTCATAGAACACTGAGTGTATATGTTCCAACATACATCCCTACATCAGTGCTCATTTCCCAGCACCAATATTCCCAGTTTTCCTCCCCAATCCACAACTCCCTGCCTCAACCTGCCTCTGGCGGTGCTATACTTCTCTTTCTCTCTTCTCTTTCCCTCTCTTCTCTTCTCTCTCTCTTCCTCCCTCTCTCTCTCTTCCTCCCTATCTCTCTCTTTCTGTCTTTCCTTTTGCACATTATGGTTTATAGTACAGATACTGAAAAGTTATGATATATGTAAATATATATATATATATATCCCTTTACCTAATTTCAATACTCAACTCTAGTCACCATTACCATTTCCAACTATTATTGTCATACAGGTCTCCTCTATCTTAACTACAGGCAGACCAAAACACACTTGTGATAGATTCCAAATTTTTTCAGTCTTCCTGGCACCTGCTTTCCCTGACTTTGTTCATTAGTCTCATACTATGTATTTTCCCACAATTAATTAATTGTAGTTATTCTATATCTGTCCCTCTTCTGACTCATTTCACCAAGCATGATATTCACCTTGTCCATCCATTTATGGGTAAATTTACTGACTTCACTTTTCCTAATATCAGCATAGTATTCCATTGTGCAGATGTGTTATATTTTCTTTATCCAGCCATCTGTTCTCAGGCACTCAGTTTGCTTTCTGATTCTGGCTACTCTGAATAGTTCTTATGAACATTGAAGTACAGATGGTATTTCTGCAGTTTGTGTTTTAGGTGCCCAGGGTATATTCCCAGATGTGGCATTGCTGGGTCAAATGGGAACGCAATATCTAGTTTTTTTGAGGAATGTCCTTATTGTTTTCTAAAAAGACTGTATCAGTCCAAGTTCCCAAAAAGCAATGAATGAGAGTCCTTTTCTTCCCACAGCAGCTCCAGTACTGGTTGTTCTTGTACTTCTGGATATGAGCCAGCTTCTGTGGTGTGAAAGAGACTATTTTAATGCTAAGTATAACAGTGTTAATAAGTATTTAAGCTTATATGACACAAGAAAATGGGGTTAATCAGATTGTTTAAAGGACTAGTGCACATGTACTGTTTGTGGTAACATATTGGATACTCAGCATAGAATGGTCTCCTGTGTTAGGTGGAAATCCTTAGCATCTCCCTGTGTGAGCTCCTATGCCCCTCACGATGAAATACTGTTTGAGATACTGATTTTCAATAACATAGACTGTTTTGCAACCCATGAAGTATGTTGACCAAAAATTAGCAATTAAACAGAAGCTAAAACATTTTCATGTAAACTAAGCCATTTCTTATTGATGATTAGCAATGTATACCTTATTTCATACCTTTAGAATTTGGGTGGGGTTGACCATTCCTTCCATAAAGAAATTATATCTTTATAAGACTCCAGACCCACAGCTGCACCAGCACCACCAGAAGAGAGACACTCCAGACCCAATCCACAGCTGTGCTGTTCGGCCCCACGTGGAAGCAGTGTAATGATCTCTGGAGGGTGGTAAATGGCTCAACCAGCCCCTGGCTGAGTTCAACATAGCTCCAAGGGTTCGCTAACTTGTGCAGAGGAGGGCCACGCTGGCCAGACTTGGAGCAGAGATTTGGGCTCCTCCTCCCATTCCTCCACCTCCATGTCAGAAGGTGAGCTCCCAACCACCACAGCCAGCAACCCCAGAAGAGAGGCACTCCAGAAGAGAGGCACCCACAGCTATGCTGGTGCGTGGTGCAGAGCTGCGGTGCGGCAGTCTTAGATAATACTGGAAGTTAGGACCAGGTCCTTCCCAGGATCTTTCACATTTATACGTTGTATACAGTTCTAGGCAGGTTCTGCCGTGGCCCGTAATCCCAGTGAGCCTAGCAAGAAGCCAGGGGAACCCACCCCGCACACTGAGGTCAGTCTTTCTCAACATACGGACTCCACAGTTCCTCAAAGCTCCACTTAAGAGAAAAGCATATCTCTCCCTGTTGAGGTTCATCAGTAAAGCTCAAGATAGAGCCTACTACTGAGATTTACCACCAACACTAGCAAGCTACCTTGTTGTATTTTATATGCCAAAATTCAGTAACAATTATAGACCTCATTTCCATGACCTGGAAGGAATGTTTTGAGGCTCTCCCTGTTCCTGGAGCGATTAGATGCCCTTGGATGCTTGCCACAGGACATATGGAGAGGTTACTGGTGCCCACTAGAGCAAATCAATGAAAACGGGAAGATAAGTGATACAAGTGATGATTAAGGGTCCATTTATTTAGGAGGAGACAATATATGCACTATCAAAATAATATAACGCTGTCCTCTATTTCTAGTCTTAATCTTGTCTTGAATTCTAATGATCATTTCTAAGACATTTTGCTTTTTAAGGTATCATAATCATTCTTCTGGATTCCTAATTTTATAATGACACTACTTTCTTTATTTCCAGGCATACAGAGTTGCCCTTGACACATCTTATTTCTGAATTATCTTCTTCCCAAAAAGTCAGTCTACAGTTTCTCCCTTAAAATAGTTCTGATACAGCAGGACACTTGCTTCTTCATGTGGCCCAGTGCAATATGATTACTAAGCCTTGCCAGGAGTGACTCCTGAGCATAGGGCCAGGAATAAGCCCCAAACATCATCGGGTATGGCTTTAAAAAACAAACACATAGTTATGTTCTTAATTATGACTAATTTTCAGACTTTATTTCTAAAGTTCCTCACTGAAAAGCCCATTTCCATTCTTACCTTTGTCTCTCTTATACACAAAAGCTCAGTCTTGTTTCCATAAGCACTTTTGAATCATAACATATTTATATGTTATATGTATAACATAAATACTATGAAATAATTTCATATAGATACACTTTCTTTCCTTGTTATAAACAAACTGTAATAAAATAACAAACGCTCCTAGTGAAATATGTTATGAATGTTCAATATACTCCTTATTTTGGCTCCAATCCTGTCTCCCTTAAATAAAATTTTGACCCCACCTATATAATCAAACTTCTGAAACCTTAACCTTGCCAAAGGCATTCCTGATTTTGGTTTAGTGCTGCAATCTTTCTTTGCTTTGGAAGTTTTCAACTCTTTCAACAACATGCCTTAAATTTGTTCTAACTTTCAGTGTCTATGTCAAAGCCTATAAGATTATATAGTTATTCAAACAGTGTCTTCTAGATTTAAGCTGCTTAGATTAAAAGCACTATACCATTCCTGAGAATGTAAATGAAGGTAGTCTTTCTCAAAATAGATATTATTCCCTCAGATGGAGGTGTTTTTAAATCTTTTTTAATGATTTTTTTTATTTAATTACAGTGGAATACTCAAGAAAATGGGGTTAAGGAGATTTTGGAAGTGTTAGATGTATTTTTCTTGTAAAAGTCCTTCCACTATCTTAAACAATTTTGATATTAGCATTTTATCAGATAGATATTGAGTAAATATTTTTTTTCCATTCCAGGGGTTGTCTTTTGTACCCTAGACATCATTTAATTTGAGATGAAGAAGATTCATTTTTAAAAATGATTATTATACCACTGTGAGATATACAATCACAAGGATGTTCATAATTGGGTCTCCATCATACAGTGTTCCAGCACCCAACCCTCCACCAGTGCCCCATTTCCACCACCAATGTCCCAACGCTTCCTCCCACCCAACCCCAGCCTGCACTTATAGCAGTCACCTTTTTCTTTCTCTCTTTCTAACTCTGTCTTTTCTCTATATTTTTCTCAATCTTCTGTTACACTCTGTGGCTTGCCTTACAGATCATCACTTGATCACTTGAATCCCGTTATTCATCCATTTGCTCGGCGGGCGCCAGTAACATTTCTATTGGACCCTATCACGTGCCAATGTAGCCCAATGGCATTTGGTTGATTCAGAAATATGAAGAGCCACAAACCATTTCCTCAAGGTCTTGACAAGGAAATCTGACCTTCTTGTGGGATCCAGTCAGTAACAGCTCTAGTCCAGCGGTCATCTCCACATCGCATTACATGTCCAGCCCATCTGATTTTCAATGCCTTGGCAAACGAGACAACATCCCTGATTCTGGAATAGCGACGGAGGTCAGAACTCCGGATTCCTTCTCTCACTTGAGTGAGGCGTGATATTCCAAGCATAACTCTTTCGATTCCTCTCCAGGAGACCCTGAATAGCATTCTCATCCTGCTTTCGTAGGGCCCAGGTCTCTGAGGCGTACGTTAACACAGGGAGAATGGTGGAGTCAAAGAGATGTGCCCAGAGTCAGAGGTTCTTTGTCCTTTTAGGTATTTCTTCGATGCTTTTGAAGGCATTCCATGCCGCTCTCTTCCTCCTGCACAGTTCAGGTTTTAGGTCGTTCATCATGTTGACTTCTCGACCTAGGTACACATAACTGCTGCATTCAGAGATGTCTGTACCATTGAGAGTGAATGGGGCCTCTGGAACTAGTTCATTTTTCATAAACATAGTTTTCTTCAGATTCAGCTGTAGACCTATCTTTCCACATTCTCGGTCGAAGTCAGCCAGCATTTGTGCCACTTGGCTAATATTTGGTGTTATTAGAACGATGTCATCAGCAAAGCGGAGGTGGTGTAGTTGCCGACCATCTATCTTCACTCCCATTCCTTCCCGTTCTAACTGTCGCATGATGTTCTCGAGGGTGGCGCTGGAGAGTTTTGGTGAAATGGTATCACCCTGTCAAACCCCTCTTTTGACATCAATGATAACTTCCTTGTAGAATGGTGAGATCCTGGTGGTGAATCCATAATAGAGCTCGCGAAGGATCTTGATATATTGGGTTTGAACACCCTGTTTGGTTAGGGCTTCCATGACAGTTTCAGTCTCCACAGAATCAAATGCTTTCTTTAAATCAATGAATGTGAGACAGAGCGGCATCTTGTACTCCCTACAAACCTCAATGAGTTTGGTTACCATGTGGATATGGTCAATTGTGCTGAATCCTTTCCAGAAGCCAGCTTGCTCGCATGGTTGTCCTTCATCTAGTGTTCTGCCAATCCTGTTCAGGATGACTCATGTAAACAGCTTGTAGATGACAGACAACAGGCAGATGGGGTGATAGTTGCCAATGTCGTGAATGCCTCCCTTCTTGAACAGTAGAGTTGTCCTGCTGTTTTTCCATTGGGAGGGCACCTTGCATTCAAATAGGTAGCGTGTGAAGAGCTGAGCTAGTGTATTGATGAGTACCGATGGTAAATATTAATGGTTTATGATGTAAATTTCTATGTGTATACTAAATAGTGCGTTCTAGCTTGACATTATAATTCCTCTTTCCCCATCAACCTCCCCAGTTTGTTGCAACTACATTGATCATTGCAGTGTATAATGTGAAAGATCCTGTGGAGGACCTGGTCCTAACCTACATTATTATCTAAGACTCTTGTGCAGCGTCGGAGTGGCTGCACTGGCGCAACTATGGGTTTCTCCCTTGTCTGGTGCTGTTGACCTGGAGGGGGAGGTGCCCAACTCCTCACTCCAAGTCCAGAGCATGCCTCTCCCTCATGTGTCTGCTAACCATAGGAGCAATGCTGGACTTGGCCAGGTGCTGAGCCGTTTATTCCTAGACTCCATTGGCTGCTCCATGTGGGAGCTCTGCAGCTGTGGGTCTGGTCTGTCCCTTTGTTGGGTTCACCTTTGCTTCCACTTGCTTAGTAAGTGGTTTTTCATCTTTTTTTTTTTTTTTTTTTTTGTGGTCACACCCGGCAATGCTCAGGGGTTACTCCTGGCTCTGCACTCAGGAATTACTCCTGGCGGTGCTCGGGGGCCATATGGGATGCTGGGGATCGAACCGGGCCGGCACAGATTGGGCCGTGCAAAGGCAAACGCCCTACCCGCTGGGCTATCGCTCCAGCCCCTCATCTTTGATGTCGTATTTAGCTTCAATGTATTGATGGGTTTTGCATATGTTTTCTTCCATGCACCTTATGGACTCAGGTCTGATGTTGAGATCTTTAATTCATTTTTATCTGCTTTTGTGCATAGAGTTTTAAAGAAGTCTGAGTTCTATATTTTTTGCATGTGGCTGCCAGTTTTAAAATAGAATGTTTAGAATTAATTACATATATTCATGCTATGCTGACTCAAGATCATTAATCTTTATCATATGACTTCATAAATTTAATAATATGAAGTATATATTATTTCTCTATTCTCCAGTTTATCCTTTTGGGTTGAAATAATTGGTTTCTTCTTTCATAATATAGAACATATTATGGTGTCTTAAAATTTTTCTTTTAAGACCCTGAAGATAAAATACATACTTCTAAAGTGACTAAATAAATTGAAGTGTTGTAAATAATAATAGGCAAATTTTAATAATCATTTTTATTTTTTTAGGGTTTTTTATAATGTCCCTATTTCTTAGTGATACATATTTCAGAGTAAATTAATGCAAAATAAACACCACAAATGGATTTCAAATTCACATAAGAATTATATTTATCCCCACAATAAGCAAAACACTTTTTCAAAATATAAGTAACCTAAGCACTATAATGCAGCAGCATAAGTGAATTTCTATTATTGAATGTAATTTACATTGAAATTGGTGGAAATATAAAGAAACATCAGAAGTGCATCAATTACAACATAATGGATACTATAAATAGCTTGCATGAAGGGAAATAAGAAAGCATTATGGAAGAGAGGAGTAGATGTATACACTGACATTACTCAACATAAAGTTCTGAAGAGGTAAACAAATTGCACTTAAAGAGTAAAACACAAAAAAAGACCTTTAGTTATGTGTATAATTATGGGACTATGTTAAAGAAAGTTTCCTTTGGGAAAAATAATTTTAAAAATGTTTCCAACCCACACTCAAAGCAAAGAATTATTGTTTTATTCCAATAAAAAAGTATTCACACAAAAAAAAGCTAAAAAAGAATATGGTAATAAAAATATGGCAACCGTGAACAAAATATTCACATCTCTCCTATCACCACAAGTGAGACAAATGAACTTTGAAAGAGTAAAATTGAGAAAATGAGTTTTGTATATCACAGATAACATACTACTATGTTATTGTCTCTACACAAATAATTTGACTGATTTGGGAATACTAAAATTCCTTAAGGAAAAACAGTTCTCCCATTTGACTCTTTCTGTGATAGTCATAATGACAATCAGTCGTCATAAAATAATTCACATATATTTACTTTGTCATATGATTGAATTTGTTTAAAATAAATTAAGTTTCACATATAGCAATGTGAGATAGGAAAAGTGTTGGGGTATGCTGGAATGCCCCCAACAAAATCTGGGAGCAGGGTATAGGGATCCCCTTCTTTCCCAGGGGACTGGTGGCCAGAGGGACAAAAAAAAGACATGAGAATCCAGCAAAGCTTCAAAAGGCTTTACTTACACTTGTTCTTGTATACAATCTAGTAAGGGAAACTCCCAGGAAAATCCCTTAGGTTCCCAGCTGGGCCCCAGCCACGTGTAGGTTTAGAATCCACCGTCAACATGGCTGCTTACATATGTTAAGTCCTAACAGGGAACAGGAGAGAAGAGGCAGAAGGGAAGAAGAGGAAGAGAGGAAGAAAAAGGTGAAAAGGCACAGAAAAAAGTAGACCTTTATAACTTTTCTGCCCAGACTTGCCCACATTAAGAAAGCAGTTAGAGTCAGTCCCCTCAGGTAATTTCTCCCAGGACCTCACCTAGTTCCATTGAAATGTTAATATCGCCCCAACCAGGACTGCAGACCTTGCCCTTGATTTTCCACTAGACCATATGTAGATGGGGGGAGGGCATGTATCTGTTCCAATGAATATTCTACAGCTCGGTATATATTTCTTCAAGCCTTCACAAGATTCTCATCTTTACTTAAAAGCTGATTTGTATATTAGCCTTTAGACTTATTAAAGGCTAATTAAAGCAAGCCACTCTTGCTTGCTTGTAGGCAAACAGAATTTCTCTCTGGTCTAATTACGTAGAGATCCAATGTGGTCAGGTAAATATACTGGTAAGATATATCTAGTTACTATCACTATCATTATCTTCCCATTCATCATTGATTTGCCTCGAGCAGGCACCAGTAACATCTCCATATGTCCTGTCTCAAGCTAGTAGAGCCCAAGGGCATCTGCTTGCTCCAGGAAGAGAAAGAGCATCAAACCATTATACTAGGTCATGGGAATGACCTAGTATAATTGTTACTGGTATTTGGCATATCAAATAAACACGGGTAGCTTGCAGGCTTGCCATGCTGGTGGCATACTCTTGTAGTCACCTCTAAATACAGCATTTATTGATGAACCTGCTGGGTGGAGTTCTGATGAGAGGGAAGTCCAGCTGTGGAAAATGGCGGCCCTCATGGAGTGGGGAGTCATCTGGCTTGTTGTGAGGCCCTCACGGAGTGGGGGAGTCATCTGACTTGTTGGCAGGTCAGGGCTAGAACCGGCTATCCATCCGGGGTGCCTCGTGAGTAGCTGGGCACAGGGAGAGCCGGTAGCAGCTCTACCCCATGTCTGTGAGTCTCTGGATCAGCATACATGGGCCAGATTGATAAAGACTGCTGCAGGGTGAGTGTTGATGATCTGGGCTGTGATAAGCTCCTATGCTGGGTGGAGTTCTGAGGAGAAGGAGGTCCAGATGTAGAAAATGACGGCCCTCATGAAGTGGGGGTCATCTGGCTTGTTGAGAGGCTCACTGGGGTGGCAGGCCAGGGCTAGAACCTGCCATCCTCCCAGGCGCCACATGAGTGGCTTGGTACAGGTAGAGCTGGTAGCAGCTCTGCCCCATGTCTGTGAGTCTCTGGATCAGCATACCGGGTTGGATTGATAAAGACTGCTGCAGGGTGGGTGTCGATGATCCAGGCTGTGATAGGCCTCGCCTGCTGGGTGGAGTTCTGACAAGAATTAGGTCCGGATGTGGAAAATGGTGGCCCTCATGGGGGTGGGGGTGTCATCTGGTTTGTTGTGCGGTTCTGCTGGGGTGGCTGGCCAGGGCTAGAACTTGCCATCCCTCCCAGGCGCCTCATGAGTGGCTGGGAACAGGGAGAGCCGGTAGCAGCTCTGCCCCATGTCTCTGGGTCTCTGGATCAACATACCTGGGCCCGATTGAAAAAATGCGGCAGGGCGGACCGATAGCCCAGCGAGTATGGCATTTGCCTTGCACGTGGCTGGCCCAGGCCGGCCTGGGTTCGATCCCCAGAATCCCATATGGTCCCCCAAACACTGCTAGGAGTAATTCCTGAGTGCAGAGCCAGGAGTAACCCCCTGAGCATCACCTGGTGTGATCCAAACAGAAAAAAAATGCTGCAGGGTGGGTGTCAATGATCCTCTCATCAGAACTCTGATGAGAGGGAGGTCCGGATGTGGAAAACGGAGGCCCTCATGGAGTGGTGGGGTCGTCTGGCTTGTTGTGAGGCTCTGCTGGGGTGGCGGGCCAGGGCTAGAACCCGTCATCCCTCCCAGGCACCTCCTGAGTGGCTGGGCACAGGGAGAGCCAGTAGCAGCTCTGGCCCATGTCTGTAAGTCTCTATCTAGTACCGAGATCTATCTAGTTCCATGATGATTGTGGCAGTATGAGACTAAATATGTATACCAGCCAACATAGAATATATGATAACATATACTACCACATAAAGTCACAGATTGAAACTGTTTTATTACCCCTTATCTACAAAGTGGCCTGCAGGAGTAACTCTAGGCAAGATGCAAAGGGTCTCGGCACAGTGTACTGCAACAAAAAAAAAAATGTATGTGTTGCATATTTAACTGAGAAGGGGTAGATTTCTATAAGGAACTCTCAACCTTTCCATGAGAAAGTTAGAATCTTTTATAGAGAAGAATACAGTTCTCTTTAAGAAAAACATAAGCATGTTGTAACTATGGAGGACCAGTTTACAGTATAGCATAGTTTTGAAAAAGGTGTGTTATGGGCAAGGTACTTGAAAAATAAAATAAGCATTTAGTCATCACTCACTTTTGTTATTTTTTTCAGAATAACATGTGGAAACTTGTTTCAATTGTGCATGCTTAATGGTGTCATAGGTGCTCTTCTGGAATTCCATTCTGCACCCAAAAGTTGCAGAAGGAGTTTATGTTGCTAAGAGTAAGCACCAATAAAAATTTTATTGTCAAATAATTCTGGTATTCAGGGTGTGACTCTGTACTGTTCCTATGGCAGCTTTAAATTACCCACCTCTTACTCTAGTGGAGCTAAAATAGGTCCATGAACTCTGATTTACAGACTATTTTACTTACTAAAAGTATTGAGATTTAATTTTGCCTAGTTCTGCATTGAAAAGCAAGTCATCTAAATCATTTAATTTGAAGAATCTTGCCAATTTTATTTTATCAAACATTATTCTTTTAATGTAAAGCTACTTATTGAGAGTTTCATAATGAAAAGTCTACGTAAAAATCAATACAAGAGGGCCATAAGAAAATATAGTGATCAAGGCCTTGCACTCAAAGGACTGAGGTTTCATGCCAGACAGCAACACCATATATGCTCCTAACAGCCTCACAAGGAATGCTCCCTGCACTCAAAGACAGCAATAAGCCATAAGCACAGGTGGGTGTGACCCAACACATCAAAATTAATTAAAACGGATTATATATTTAAATGAAATTATGAAATATAAGAAAGCATAGGGTGGGATCAAGAGATAGTTAAATGGTTAAAGTGTTTTCTTTGTATACATAAGGAATTTGATCATGAGCTTGAGCCCTGTTATTGCCTAGTGACGCAGGTATGGTTTCATCAGCTCTGTGGTTGTTGACTCCTTGGTGGCAAGCATATGAAATCTCATGATTGCTCATACTTTATGTAAAAAAAAGGTTTGAAAAGCTTATTTTGAAGACAAAAACATGCTCAAATAATTTTAGGCACTTTTTAGTAAATAAAAAGTCCTAAGGTGCATAGGACACTATAGAATCACATAAAAATCTTTTAAAGATGAAATACTTAATTTAGAAAATGATACAATTATAATAGTATTGGTCTATATAAATTGTGTACTATAAAACATTTCTGATAGATATAGAACCAAAGTCACGGATGCTTAGACATTGTTGATCATAATTATAGGTATGTATGTATGTATATATGAGACTCAGTATTTGATCCCTGGAACAAAAGCAAAACAGACATATTTAAAAATTAGATAAGTATAAGAACAAGAAAAATAGTACAGTGATTATAGTATTTGCCTTTTATACAGCCAACCTGACTCTTTTCTTGGGACTGTATATGCACACCCCCCTCCCCTCTTCCCCCTAACTCTCCTGAGCATAGCCAGAAAAAATTGCAGAACTAGGGCCAGGAGTGAAACATGAAAACTACCAGGTGAAAAAGGATACTTGGGTTAAATTAAACTGAATTCAGGGGGGACTAAATCCTAGAGGATAACATCAGCCATTTCATCAACATGACCAAGGTATAGTGATGAAGCAAAGAGTAAGACCTTATTTACATTCTAGATTTGACACTGGAATACTTTGAGAACTTAATCTATGGAGTTGTTTAGGGAAGAGACAATATGGAATTAGTTAGACACTTGAAATATTACATAAGAGAATGTTTAAGGGTCGCACTATACAAGCCAAGTTAAGAATACATAGCAGAAAAGACCTATTTCTAAAATACATATAAGACATGATTCACAAAAACAGTAACCAACTGGAAAGCTACAAGTGAGAGAGTTGTGGGGAAATTCAGGGTTATATTTAATTGCTTTTATTTTTAGGTGGTGAGAACACAGTTCAAAACAGGAAGTGACATGAGGTGACATAGGAACTCCAAGTACAGATATGATGAGGCAGTGTATAAGCCAGACTCTAAGAGGTCTTCAGTATGAGAATCTGTTTGTTGCTCTTATCCAGCATAATTATAATTCTCATTTGTTTATTTATTTATTTTGAGGTGGTACTCACCAATATTTCCCTGGCTATCCTTTTGGTTTTGGTTTGTGACTGCACAGCAACATCTCTAAGGATAGAAACAGTGTCTCATTCATTATTATTCCAACAATTAACACAGTTTTATGTTCTTTTGGCCACCAAATAAATTGCTTCTTTCATTTGAAAGAAACTGAGGTTACAGAGATGAAAAACAGGCAAAATCCCTGTTCTCAAATGGAACATGGCTCAGTGCACAAAATGGAAAGCACATAATTACTGTGTTTGGACACATGTAATATAGGAGTGTTATAAAAGCAAGGAGGTATCATAATTGAATTGATTTTACAGGGGTAGACTTGGATGAAAATTTTGAAGTTGACTCACTAAAGGCACATTAATACTGGAACTTCTTGATGCAAGCTGAATGTCTGAATAAGTTACCCCTTTCCTTCATATTATATAACAACTATAAATTACAGAAGCTTATTTTTCACAATATTAACAGTTTTAACTGACAATCTGATAACTCCATAAAACTGAATTGTTTTCTGATTCATTGAAAACTATTTTTTTTTCATCCCAAGCTCAGTATCAAGGTCAAGGCTTTCTCTCTAGCATTTTGTCCTAAAATAGTCCACAGAAAACAGGAAAGATAAAAAGTGGAACACTTTCTTTTCATAGGAGTTAGCAATATACAATGTTGTTATTTATATATATTTTATAGATATAAGACTTAATAAAGATTTAACAGTGAGCTATATAAATAACCCTGAAACTTTAATCGTATAGTATGTTGCATCAATCTATTTTCAATGTCAAAATAGTATAAAAGAAGGCAGAGAAAAATGTTTGTAGTTAGATTATTATAGATTCTGATGAAATATGGGAGTATTAATATTAAAAAGAAATAAAAGGAATACTGAACAAAAGAAGGTTGTTTTATCCCTGTCATAATCACTAATTCTGTTATCATCATGACCAATAGTCATTAGTATTAGAAACTTTTTCTTACTTATTTTTGTTCTTTATTAAAATTTTATTTTCTTAATTGATTCACTGTGCAATACAGTTACAAAGTTGTTCATGACTGGGTTTAAGTTATACATTGTTACAACATCAGTCCTTTCACAAGTCTGCATTTTCCACCACTTATTCATTCATTCATTCATTCATTCATTTACATATCACTTCACTTGTCTTCCCGTTGTTCATGGATTTGCTCAAGCGGGCATCAGTAACATCTCCATACATCCTGTCACATGCTAGTGTAGCCCAATGTCATCTCTTCGCTGAAGGAACATAAAGAGCCTCAAACCATTCCATCAGGTCATGGGAATTACAAATATTTTTATTTATATATTTATGTATTTATTGTATATTTTTATTAAATATTTTATTATACCATGGTGAGATACACAATTTCAAGATGTTCATGTTTGAGTTTCGATTATTCAGTGTTCCAGCAACTATCCCTCCACTCGTGCCCATTTCCCATCACCAATGTCCCCATTTCCCTCCCCTTCCCCTAGACTGCATTTAAGGCAGGTCCTTTATCTCTTTTCTCTCTTTCTCTCTCTCTCTCTCTTTTTCTCTCTCTCATTCTCATTTCCCTTTCTTACACATTGTGGATTATAATACATGTATTTAGAGGTTATCATGTGGATTTTTTTGCCTATATTTAATGCTCAGTTCTTGGATGGTATTATCATTTTCAATGATTATCAGCACACTGTTCCCTTCTCTGTCTTACCTAGCCTCTTCTCTGTCCTGCATGTTTGTGGTATAGTAGGTTTTGAGATATTGTGCGGGCACAAAGTGCCCACACTCTATTGGGATTGATTTGTGTCCAGCTGTGGAGTCGGACCTTAAGGATGACTGTGGCTGTATTGTGCGAGGTTTACTGACTTCTGTGAGCCTGGCAGGGAACAGACCAAGGAGCAAAACCTGTTTCCCATGCCAAGCCACCCATTAGTCTAGCACAGAGGCGGGCAGGCAGAGATTCCATCCTGCACCTGAAATTTTACCACATCTATAATCTCTAGTTGATCTACTGTAAGATTTTGTGATTTTTATCGCTACTGTTTACTTACTCTAGTGATCACTTCCTGTTATATAGCTCTTCAATGACCTGGACCCATGACCTGGACTCATCTGGTTCTTCACCAGGTTCCATATATTAATTCCTTTCCAGCTTATATTTTAATGTTTTACATATATAATTGTCGGGGCGCTCCCGGGTCCCGACAGTGCCGGGAAGCGAAGTTCCCTTCTACCTCGAAGCTGGCGAGGAATGGATGAACACTCAGAAATCCGATGAGGTTTTAAAAAGCTTTACTTATCACAGGTTCAGGCATACAAATAAGCAAAAAGGAAAAACCCGATGCTTAGGATTCCAGGCTAGAACCCCAGCCACGTGTAGGCCAAGATGGCGACCACCACGTGTGAAACTTCCAAGGGGAATAAAAGCTCACAAGGCGAGATCCCACCGGGAAGAAGAAACCCGGGAGAGCGGGAACCGGCAAGTTTATACCCCCTGCCCCCCCAACTCAGACCTTCCTCCCATTGTTATGGAAAGCAGGGAGGGTCCAATGCCCTCAGGTAACCCCTCCCTGCATCTCACCTAGGGCCTTTACTGTGCTAATGTTTTGAGCCGGGAAGGCCTTTGAAATGTAGAGAAGGGGGTTTCTGAGATGGCATGTCACTGTACCAAGGACCAACACCAATGCCAGTTAAATATTTCTCCAAGCCTTCACAAGTCTCCTCTACTTCATTGTAGTTTTATATTTTATCAGGGAGCCATGCTTGTTTGTTTGGAAGCAAACAGCATTTCTCTCTGGTCTAATTACTTAGGTGTCCTTACGTGGACAGGCTAATATGCTGGTAAGATCTAGCTAGTCCCACGATGATTGTGATAGCATGGGAGAATATTTATACCAGCTAGTACAGCATACATGGTCAGATAAACTGCCACATTTAGATTACCCCCTTATCTACGGAGTGATTTTCGGGAGGCAATCCAGAGCAGATGCAGCGGCCCTTAGGAGTCCTGCAACATATAATAATAACATTAAAGGAATCATAGCACCCTATCCTGCTACTTGTGTTATAATTATATAACAAAAGTCAACTGTGCCTGAGCAAAATGATCTATCTTCTCTGAGAATGCAGGCTAGCCTTTAAATGTTTATAGAAAACATTCAGAATATAATTGATTTCTAGCTTATTGTCCTAAGACTCAGTTGGGTAGCAGTACCAGAGACTACTATATCATCTTCATAAAATCTTTTATCTGACAATAGAAGTTCTATTTTCCAATAGTTAGTGCTTCTAAAAGCTTTGTAGCTTCACAGTTGTGTTCATCACACTGAATAAAACTAAGGTTTAAATCATGATTATGATATTACTCCACTAGAATACTTTTTTTCTCATGTGATTTATACACAAAGAGGAGACATCCGTCCCACAGGTTTTTCAAGAAGTCATAATCTGGCCTTGTTCATGACAGATTAACACCTGGATTCCTCAAGACTACCCATGGCTAGTTTGTCTGTGTGTCATAAATATATGAATTTTTCATATTTCATATATTTCAAAATTTGGGCCCTTGGCAGAAATAGTTCTAAGTTTCAAAGAAAAATTATTTCATGTTTTACAAAGCAAATCCACACACAACATGTAGTTATCAACATGTAGTTCCAAAAAAGAAAAAATAATATGCCTGTACAGCTATCAGAAGGAAAGTTATATTATATTCCTTTGCTATGGATTCCTATCCTTGAAAATTTCTCAGGGGATGTGTTCAATGAAAATTTCCATGGAATCTTCAACTTCTTTCATTCTGATTATCACCATCAAAGTACTCTCACTTCTAGTACAGACTACACATTTAACCTCCTATCTATATTATTCTCTAAATAAATTACTGGTCTTTGCTTTAAAAAAAATTTCTTTTGAAAGTATTCAACAGTTTCTTATTTATGCTTAACACAGTAAGCCTACAATCAAAGTCTGGAGCTCTTCTGAGATTGCTTCTACCAGTGGCCTGCGTATTGCCCTTTTTATAGGACATTATTTGGTCATCAAAATACTTAGCAATTGAGACTAAATAAATTTGGCGATTGTTCCCTCTTGTAATTATCTTTTCTCTCATATCATGTTCTTCAAATTTACCTCGAACTTCACAGGGTACTCATTTGCTAGCTCAATTTCTTTTCTTAAATTATAGATGCTGCATCTCTTCAAAGCATAGTGTTCACCTCCTGTCACATCTATTTACTTTCCCTACCTGGGGAGACAGTTCTATTCCCATAGCTTTAAATAATGACTGTGTTTTGGTAACTAACAATTTCACTTCTCTGATGAAGGCCTCACTAGAAAGATTCAAATTTATATAACCAACCGTTGCTTTGATACTTTGAGTGGAAAACCTTAAGGGACCTTAAATTATCCAAACAAACAAAACTCTTGATTAAGCCTCAAACAGATTCTTTTGCATTCTTACTCATGTTAGTAAGTGGTGCTATAGTTTACAACTTAAAATATTTTAAAATTGAGTAATGTTTTATTTACCTTTTCATCAAAAAATCTTTCTTTGTACATCACTCTTATGGCACCAAAAAGTTTAGTATGAACCTTAAGTGATATATTTTTATTCATACAGTTCTATTCTATTGCCATTATCTTAACTATAGCTGTTTTCATTTCTTTTTTAGATTAATTATAATTACCTTCAGACTCTCTGATTTCTGTGATTTCTCCTCTTCATTGATTCCCCATAGGGTAATGAACATATCCACTAAGAAATATATTAGGAAATGTTGAAAACCAAACATTCTGTGGCTTTCATATGCATTTGTGGATAACAAGTAAATTTGTTTATCACCCTAAGATCATGTGTGAGCTGCCTTTGGTTTCCAAAAAACTTCTTATGCCATGCCATCTCAACATTAAGTCCTGATGCATTAGCCATCTTTGACATCAGTCAGAAAGTTCCGTTATCAATGCCTGTGCTTCAATTATTTCTATGCAGTGGTCTTGTTTGATATTTGTCCCTAAATTGTACATATATAACTTGTAATGCTATTCAGGTACAAGGTCTGTTAAGTAAGTTGCTCCAAGAACATTCTATTAACATAAGCCTCCAGATGTCCTCAGATATGTTTATCATAAAAATCAGTGACTTTTGTTTCTAGTATCACTGCATCACTGTCTTCCCGTTGTTCATTGATTTGTTCGAGCAGGCACCAGTAACATCTCTATAAGTCCTGTCACAGGCAAGTGTAGCTCAAGGGCATCTGCTTGCTCCAGGGACAGGAAGAGCCTCAAACCATATTTCAGGTCATGGAATTGAGGTCCATAATTGTTACCGATTTTTGGCATATCAAATAAAACATGGGTAGCTTGCCAGGCTCTGCCAAGTAGGTAGAACCTAATGAAAGAATTCTAGCTCTGGTCAGAACTTAGACCATACAAAAGAGCCCAGGTCTCCACCAAAGAGAGAGGATCTCACCCGAGAGGAGACCTACCCAAAAGAAGGGGAAAAGGAGAACCCTCTTCAAGTCAGTCCCCTTATATACACCAAAGTAATCCTATCTGTGACAGGGGAGTTTCCTGTCAGCAAAGAACCCTAAACAACTTGTAGAAGGGTGGTACCACACCCTATTATAAAGTATAAACAAAGGTTAGCCAAGGACTAATCCCTTCCTCTGAGATTATCTCTTATGTAAAACACTGGAGAGAGAAGGGAGGGGAGTTCTTTTCTTGTTTCTAGTATCACTGACACTGTCTTCCCATTGTTCACCGATTTGTTCCAGTGGGCACTAGTAACATCATAAGTCCTGTCACAAGCTAGTGTAACCCAAGGAGAGGGACATTGGTGATGCAAGATGGGCAGGTGTTGAAGAATGGGTGTTGGAGCACTGTAAAACCAAAATTCAAACATGAACATCTTATAATTGTATATCTAATTGTGGTATAATAAAATATTTTTAAAAATAAAAAAAAATTAAAAAATTCAAACTAGTCACCAAAAAAAAAAAATAAAGTAAAAAACGGGATTGGGTTTAATGGCTAAATTTTATTTACTTGCTTATGATGTTGTTATCAAATTTAACAAATTATGATTTACATGAATATCTGTTATTACTGGCTATGGAATATCATGCACGCATGGGACAGCATGCCAGGCTCTGTCATGCATGCAGTATACTCTCAATAGCTTGCTGGGCTCTCTGAGAGGCGTGGGTAGAATATTCATGGTAATTTGGAGATAAATCGACCATGAGCAACTGGAAGAGCTGGTAGCTGCTCTGCCTGGTGTATCTGCGTCTGTGGCTCAAGCATGCTGGTGTATCTGCGCCTGTGGCTCCAAGTACTTTCCTATGAAGGGTGAGTCTCTGAAGGCTGGGTCTCTGACAAGCTGGGCTGGAGATTAGCTTAGTATCTTGGTTAGAGATCTGCCGAGCTGTGGAGTGTAGATGATGATGATCGCTGCCAGCATGATGTGGGGATTCTTCTGGGTTCTTCCTTGATTGCTTGTCAGACTTATGGGAAAAGGTACACTTCTATCTTGCCCATTTCTTGCCTTCCAGTGACAACAATCCCTGCAGCACGTCTACTGCTCCAGCTCCAGTAATACGGTACTTGCAGACAAGCTTTGTCCCAGCCCAAATCCTAGGGCTGGTGGTGTAAGTGCTCTGGACTGCAGGTGTAGGCCAGGTCAGCAACCGGTGACTCTCATTGCGAAATCACAAGTTCAGGCGTGTTCACATGAAGAGGTGCAGAGGCATGAGAGGTGCATCACACATTCTTTAAATAACCAATGAGGTACCTAGATGGGAACAAGAGTGTCTCTATGGGTGTTGTGGGACCCATCCAGCACTGTAAACAATGGGTCAACCTGTGTCGCTAGTAGCAGCTAAGCCTGCAGGAACCAGCAAATCTACCACAGTGCCTCTCAACAGTGGTCAAGGAAAACCTGGAGAGGATCAGGGACTAGCCTAAGAAATGGCTGAGGGCTTGTGCTCCAGTTCTCCCTCTGTGCAGGACTCTGCAGAGGCCCATTTCTGTCCAGCAGTAGCTAACTAACTGTGGGGAAACGCTGAGGAATCGAAAGAGCTATGCTTGGAATATCATGCCTCACTCAAGTGAGAGAAGGATCTGGAGTTCCAACCTCCGTCAATGATCCAGAGTCAGGGACACTGTCTCTTTTGCCAAGGCATCGGAAATCAGATGGGCTGGACATGTAATACAATTTGGAGACGACCAAATCAAATGGAAATGTTACTGGCTCCCACTTGGGCATATCAATGAATAAAGGGATATCAAGTGATCAAGTGATCAAGTGGCGAATATCTGTGTCAAACAAAAATTAAATATAAACTTATTTTCCATCAAGATTCATATTAACAACTGTACTACAAGGCAGTAGTAATTAAAACAGCATGGTATTGGAATAAAAACAGACCTGTGGACCTATGGAATAGAATTGAGTATCCTGACACCCAACCTCAAACACATGATCACTTAGTCTTTGATAAAGGTGCAATGAGTCTAAAATGGAGTAAAGAAAGCCTCTTCAACAAGTGGTGTTGGGAAAACTGGGCAGCAACATGTAAAAAAATGAATTTGGACCTGTGTCTAACACCATGCACAAAAATCAGATCAAAATGGACTAAAGATCTCAATATCAGACTTGAATCCATAAAGTACATTGAAGAAAATATAGGAAAAACCCTCCACGACATTGAAGCTAAAGGCATCTTCAAAGGTGAAACATCACTAACAAAGCAACTAGAAGAAAAGCTAAACATATGGGACTACATGAAACTAAAAAGCTTCTGCACCTCAAAAGAAACAGTGACTAAGATACAAAAGCAGTCCACAGAATGGGAAAGAATATTCACACAATACCCATCTGATAAGGGGTTAATATCCAGGATATATGAGGCACTGGTAGAACTTTTGCAAGAAGAAAACAAAACAACCCCATCAAAAAATGGGGAGAAGAAATGAACAGAAACTTCAGCAAGGAAGAAATTCGAATGGCCAAAAAACATATGAAAAAATGCTCATCATCACTAATCATCAGAGAGATGCAAATCAAAACAACAATGAGATACCACTTTACACCACAGAGACTGGCACATATTCAAAAGAGCAAGAACAACAAGTGCTGACGTGGATGTGGGGAAAAGGGGACACTCATCCATTGTTGGTGGGAATGCCGGCTGGTACAGCCTTTCTGGAAAACAATATGGACATTCCTCCAAAGACTAGAAATTGAACTCCCATTTGACCCAGCCATACCACTCCTGGGAATATATTCTGGGAAACCAAAAATACGCAGCGGAAACACCATCCCTACTTTTATGTTCATAGCAGCATTATTCACAATAGCCAGAATCTGGAAGCAACCAGAGTGCCTGAAAATCGATGACTGGATAAAGAAGCTTTGGTCCATCTACACAATGGAATACTATGCAGCTGTTAGGAAAAATGAAGTTATAAAATTTGCCTATAAATGGATGGACATGGAGAAGATCATGTTGAATGAAATTAGCCAGAAGGAGAGAGACAGATATAGAATGACTGCATTTATTTGCATGGCATAAATATATATGTACATATTATGATATCAATGTCCAAGGTCAAGTGAAACATATATCAGGAGGTCTTGTCAAAGGTGGAAATTATCACAAACGTGTGGGAGTCAGAGGTTAGTTAAGACAGAAAATGGAACAGTGTGCTAATAATTGTCGAGGGTACTAATGCCAACCTAGAACTGAGCATTAAATAGAGACAAAAGGATACACATGACAACCTTTTAATGTATGTTCTGTAATCCATAGTCTGGAAGGGAAGGAAAAGAAAAAGAGAGAGAAAGGGAAAGAAATAAAGAACCTGCCATGGAGGTGGGCTGGGGAAGGGGGGAGGGAACCAGGGACGTTGGTGGTGGGAGATGGGCACTGGTGGAGGGACGGGTGCTGGAACACTGTATGACCAAAACCCAAATATGAACTTTTAATTGTATATCTTTTTATTTGTATATCTCACGGTGGTATAATAAAATACTTAAAAAAAATTTTAAAAAATAAAATAAAATAAAAGCGATGCCTGTTAAAATGATCGGAGGATGGGGCCAGAGCAATGTTCCAGCGGGTAAGGTTCTGCCTTGCATACGGTTGAACCGGGTTCCATCTCGGGCCTCCCATATGGTCCCCTGAGTACTGCCAGGAGTAATTCCTGAGTGTAGAACCAAGAGTAACTCCTGAGCATTGCTGAGTGTGACCCAAAAGCAAAAAAGGGAGGATGTTGTGCCTTCATATTATATGATTTGCTTATATGCTACATCTTCTATCATACAATATACTGCTGATAAAGTTTACCTTTGGTGGAGATTGTCATAAGCACTTCTACAGAATTCCAATAAGAAATCTATAGTGAAAAGCGACAGGCAAAATATGTAAGACCGAAATTCAACCATGCACTTCTTTGTAATTGTATATCTCATGGTGGTATAACAAAATATATAAAAAATTAAAAATAAGTGTTAAATAAAGTATGTGTATGAATTAAAAAAAGATTCATATTAACAGGATCTAATAATTTTTTTGGGCCAGCTGTATTTGAAATAACAACAATGGATTGTTGTACATACATTTAACAAATTGCAGGCTGTCTTAAGTATGAGTTGTACAGTCATTTCCTAAATTGTAATTCATGTTAGTTATTTTTCCTTGAAATCGTTTTTAATTTTTTTTGATTCTACACAAATATAAACATCATGGAAGAATCTTAAATGCAAGTAACTAAATGAGGGAAATCTATGTGAAATGCTGTATGAAAGATTGCAAATTTATGAAATTATCAAAACTATAACATAACAAAAACATAAATAGCTCTTTGGAAAGAAGAGATGTACAACACCAAGGCTTTTTCTATATTTAGTTTGAATAAGACATTATATTGTAGAAAAGTGGCATCACATACCTGACAGCTTCAGGAAACACTGTGCAAAATGTTTTCTTAAGTTCCAATTGAGTAGCAGCTAAAATTGATGCTCAGTTCTTTAATCCACTATTGGCATGATTTACTTTGACCAGCGTAAGTGTAATTTAGTGTTATATAACATAATTATGCGGATTCTATATAATTTTTAATATAAACTTGTTTAAGTAATGCAAAATAATTTTACTTTTGCTTGGTAGCTCTCTGAGTAATGAAGTTCACTTTAAATTTTTATTTTCTCCCATTGTCTCAAATTGTCTTTTGATTTTGAAGGTCAGGAAGAGGTCAAGTTTTTAACTGGAGTTTAAGTTACTTTAAGTGCTGAATGTGTCCTGCCCTCAGGCCAGAGTTGTCAGATGAAAAGCCTACCCTGAATCATTCCCTCTTCTAAATCTTGAAGTCTAGCCAAAATCAGTCTGTACAGTTCAATGATTTCAGATAGCTGTATATTTTGTTTTTGTTTTTAAATTGTTTTGAACAACTTGAACAACTTAGAGTTGTTCTGCATTAGCTTTAGCAACCTGAGCTCACTTCCCCATGAAAGTGAAACTCTCAAATAAAATAAGTTTCTTATAATAATATATAAGAACTATCAAAATCTGAGTCACATCTCTCTTTTCCACATCTTATGTCATTTTACATTTGATTATCACTGGCTGACTGGCATAGGCCATCATAAACAGCAGAGTTAAATTCTTAAGATCTTTGCGCTTGCTTTCATTCTACCTGGCTACCGCAATAGGCCTCTAGTGTGCAAAGCATGCTCTCAGGTCACTGTTTGATCTCTCCAATCCTCTGTTTGATTTTTTTTATATTAGATTGTTGCTTAGATGCTGTTAGATTTTATTAAAATACAATTATATGTCAAATAAATTTAAAACAAGAGAAACAATAAATATATAGGATTAGTGTGTGCTAAAAATGGGTTTCTCTAGACCTTGATGTCATCTGCAGACCACACAGTGAGCACTTTCCTATAGCAGTTTGTTGATTCATTAGGAATTTTTGCTGAAGAAATTCTTCTTCAGCAAAAATATAAATTCTATATATCAAAAATATAGAATTTTAATAGTGCACCTTATAGAATGGGGAAAATATAAGAATTCATTTGATCATTTCACAAAGATAAAGAGAATATGATCTCAATAGGTCATATTGCTTTATGTCTTTTGTTATCCACTTCCTCCTCTCAGCTCTTCCCAAATCATCACTGAAGTGCTTTCTGAAGTGTGTTGTCTTGAGGTATAGAAGTGCTTTTTAATGCAATAGAACTTCGAAATAGCATGCAGGAGTTCTAAATAGTGTCTTGGGAACTCTAAGTAATGTGCGGGAACTCTTGAGGGAATAATAAAAGGCAACTTACTTTAACAGTAAAGGCAATTTTATTAAGTTAAATGTCACTTGTCTTGTCTTCCTGTTGTTCATCAATTTGCTCGAGTGGGCACCAGTAAAGTCTCAATTCGTTGGGAATGAGGTCCATTATTGTTTACTGTTTTTTGGCATATCAAATACACCACAGGTCGCTTGCTAGGCTCTGCCATGAAATTATTTAACCATTATTTAATAATAAATGAGTTAAATGATTCCAGATTAAAACTGATGTTGTTTGTAAAGAGAGGGGAAGGCTACATTCTTTTGCTTTCTAAAAGCATAGTGCTGCATATTACATTTTGAGTTTCACTTCTTTTGCATTTTAGGTTTTTTTCTATTTTGGAGGCCACACTTGGCAGTGCTCAAGGGTTGCTCTTGTCTCTGAGTTCAGGAATCACTCCTGGCAGGGCTTGGGGACCATATGGGAAATTGTACTTGGGATGGCTGTATGCAGGCATGCCCTACTGTTGTGCTCTATCTCCATCCCTGAATTTTATCTAACTATCTATCCATCTATCTATCTATCTATCTATCTATCTATCTATCTATCTATCTATCTATCTATCTATCTATCTATCTATCTATCTATCTATCTATCTATCTATCTATCTATCTATCTATCTATCTATCTATCTATCTATCTATCTATCTATCTATCTATCTATCTATCTATCTATCTATCTA
>JAJIBD010011152.1:0-59717 GCA_021461705.1 Cryptotis parvus
AAAAAAAAAAAGCCTGTGCCCTAGCTCATAGCTCCATCTCCTGTGCCCCAGCCCTTAGCTCCATCTCCCCGTGCCCAACCCTTAGCTCCATCTCCCCACGTGTCAGCCCTTAGCTCCATCTCCTGTGCCCCAGCCCTTAGCTCCATCTCCCGTGCCCAACCCTTAGCTCATCTCCTGTGCCCTAGCCCTTAGCTCATCTCCTGTGCCCCAGCCCTTAGCTCCATCTCCCCGTGCCCAACCCTTAGCTCCATCTCCCCACGTGTCAGCCCTTAGCTCCATCTCCTGTGCCCCAGCCCTTAGCTCCATCTCCTCATGCCCCAGCCCTTAGCTCCATCTCCATGTGCCCAGCCCTTAGCTCTATCTCCATGTGCCCAGCCCTTAGCTCTATCTCCATGTGCCCAGCCCTTAGCTCCATCTCCATGTGCCCAGCCCTTAGCTCTATCTCCATGTGCCCAGCCCTTAGCTCCATCTCCGTGTGCCCAGCCCTTAGCTCCATCTCCCTGCCCCAGCCCTTAGCTCCATCTCCGTGTGCCCAGCCCTTAGCTCCATCTCCCCATGCTCCGGTCTGTGCTCCAGCTCTTAGCCATCGCCGGTTCCCTTAAGGCCTCATTCACAATTAACCTTCCGCACAGAGAGTAGGATCACACTTGGTGACGCAGTACGCAGGTCCAGGCTGGGAACCACAGCTCGTATGACTCTTTCTCTACCAGAGCAGCAGGGGTAGAGAAATAGGGAGACCCGGCAGGGGCAGGGAAGCGGCCAAAGATCTATATTAGAGTAGGACAACTGTCCGTCCTAAAAGCTAAACACCAGCCCCACTGGGCCTCAGTTTATCCATTCCCGCGAGCCTCACTTTTCCTTTATTTAGGTTTGCCAACAAGTTGGAGCGCTCCAGTGGACAGCCCATGAGGGCATTTCGTTGTACATGCTGGTAACCCCGTTGCCTGCAGCCCATCCTTCCTCCCAGCTCTTTCTCTATGTAACCCCTTTGTGGCCGGACAGGTGAGGCAATCCCTTACTCTCCCCCCAGAGCTCCGTGTCTCTTGTTCAATTGACCTTTAGTACTGGTGGAACTAAACCTTCAATGTTACACAATTGGCAAAGCCAGCCAGGAGTGGAACTGCGCTGGTGAGGTGCTGACCTTGGA
This sequence comes from Cryptotis parvus, assembly GCA_021461705.1. NCBI lineage: Eukaryota > Metazoa > Chordata > Mammalia > Eulipotyphla > Soricidae > Cryptotis > Cryptotis parvus. Next base: position 1,148 of record JAJIBD010011152.1, read on the forward strand.
TGGGAACTTCCCTGTAAGGCCCTGTCTACAGCGCTCTCTCCTGGCCACTCAGAGAACTAGTTGGGCAAGTGGCTGGCCAGGTATGTGTGACCCTCCTGTGCGTGTGAATGGGAAAGGCGCCTGGGGTGCACACCCCAGAAACTCCCTTCCTGCCACCTGGACTAAAGAGAAATTCCCATCTAAATCCGCCTTACTTGGGCCGGGGAGCGATAGTCCAGCGGGTAGGGCATTTGCTATCCCTGCTGGATTATCACTCTGACCCCTGGACTCCTTAGATGAGTACAATATGTATTTTTTCCTTCTTGGATCACACCCGGTGATGCTCAGGGGTTACTCCTGGCTCTGCACTCAGGAATCACTCCTAGTGGTGCTCGGGGGACTATATGGGATGCCGGGGATCGAACCTGGGTCGGCTGCATGCAAAGCAAACGCCCTACCCACTGGACTATCGCCCGGCCCCAGGTGAGTACAATTTTGGTGGCAACATCCAAGGCAAGGCGGTCAGGAGTCAGCTGAATGCGCCTCTCTTCTCCCCCATCAGGCCTCAACAGGGTCGGTCTTGGCCACCTCAGTGTTGCGGGGCTGCTTTACAGCCTGTTTGATTGAGCTGATTGGCCCCGACTTCCACAGGAACACAAATGTGCCGTTGCCGTTTCTCACTTCATGGCTGACCTGGTGGCCTCATGGTCCAGGGTTCTTCCCCTGGGTGTTTTTCTTCGCGTGCGGCTCAGGGATGTGTGTGTGTGTGTGTGTGTGTGTGTGTGTGTGTGTGTGTTTGCCTTTGGCACTGCTATCTTGGCTTTCAAAGCTTTGGCTTTAGCCCTGGGAGGGGCGGAGGGGGCACTTCCTTCTTGTTTTTGGTGTCATCTTTATGAAAAAGGTTTTCAGGGGCCATGAAAAGAGTTTTCGTGGGGCCGGAGTGATAGCACAGCGGGGAGGGCGTTTGCCTTGCACGCAGTCGACCAGGGTTTGATTCCCAGCATCCCATATGGTCCCCTGAGCACCGCCAGGAGTAATTCCTGAGTGCAGAGCCAGGAGGAACCCCTGAGCATCGCCGGGTGTGACCCAAAGAGCAAAAAAAAAAAAAAAGTTTTCATGGGCTGGAGGATAGCCCAGTGGGCCAGTGGGTAGGGCATTTGCTTTGCATTTAGTCACCTGGGTTTGATTTCCTGACATCCCATATGGTCCAAGCACCACCAGGATTAATTTCTGACTGCAGAGATAAGAGTAACCCCTGAGCATTTTCGACCTAAAAAGCATAAAAAATAAAAAGAATGTTTTCTTAGAAGAGTTGTCGAGGGTCTGGATGTTACGAGCTGAGAGTTTCTGGTCTGTCAGTGAAAGTCTGAAGGTTTAGAGAAGCGCTGTGTGCCTCCGTCTGCCTTTCAGTGTGTGTGTTCTGAGATGTAGGCACTGTCCTTTCTGTTATTTATTTACTTTTATTCACTTTTAAAAATTTAGTCACCATAGGGGCCGGAGCGATAGCCCAGCGGGTAGGGCGTTTGCTTTGCAGCGGCCGGCCCATGCCGCCGGGTTCAATCCCGCATCCCATATGGTCCCCTGAGGACCACCAGGAGTAATTCCTGAGCACAGAGCCAGGAGTAACCCCTGAGCATTGCCGGGTGTGACCCAAAAAGCAAAAAAAAAAAAAAAGGCCTAAGAAGCAGAACCAAAAGCGACAAGTATCTCGTCATCTCAGGCTCGATCCTCTGCTGAGAGGTGACTCTATCCCCGCTCTTTCCCTTCACTGGTCGTCAAGGGTGCGTGAACTTTGGATCTGTTGGTGAATAGCAACAACAGAAGCACTTCTAGAATCGTAATGAAGTCGGAGGTTTCTAGATGGATTATCTGGTCTCTGAAGAGCAATGCCTGCAAGGTCTGGGCCCAAGAAAGCTCCAGGGGGCAGAGTGGGCTGTGCATGCCTGCGGTCTGTGTCTGACCCCGGCATCACATGGTACAAGCTAACAGACACACCTAATGGTTTAGGGGACTAGGGGACTGCGGGGACTCTGTTGGAGGGTTTGGGCCAGACCAGGGTCCGAGGGGCTAACCTCAGCTCTGTGTCTGTCTGGGCCCTGGGAAGCCACGGCAGGCAAGTGCCTTAACCCTACGCTACCTCTTGGGTTTCTGGGACTTTCTTGAATTTCAAACACGGTGCAAAGTTTGTGTCTTTGTGTCTGGGTCACACCCGCACACTCAGGGCCTTCTTTAGCTCAATTCTGGGAACGGGTTGGGGAAAGAGCCTGTGCACCGGGGTGAAACCCAGACTCCTTATGTGAAGCCTGCACATAGCCCTTTCTTCATCCCTGAGTTTAAACTGAACGGCCTGAAAAAAAATAAGTAGATGAATGAAAAGGAAGCGATTGGCGAGGGCCGAGGAGCTGTGAGATGAGGGCTGGCACCACAGCACCGTGACAGCACCGTGGGGAGGGCCTTGGCCTTGCCTGTGGCTGACCCGGGTTCCATCCCCTCTTCCCATCCATCCTCTGGGTCTGCCGGAGTAATTCCTGAGCACAGAGCTAGGAGCAAGCACTGAGCATCGCTGGATGTGGCCCCAAAGCAAACAGAAAACAAAATGAGAAGAGATGAGATCTCAGTCGACTGAGATTAATTTGGGACTCTTCAGCTATTTTTCCCTGGTGGACAGCGCCTCGCAAGCACGTGAACATACCATACACGTTCTAACAAAACCCGCCAGACGTTTTGTTAGAAATGTGGCCAGCATCAGCCTCAAAAGTCGCACAATAACGAGGGGAAGAACTCTCTGTAGGCCCAGGAAGCGAGTGGCTAAGGAGGTGAGGTTAAGCCAATTTTCCGAAAAAAGATTAAAGCTACAAAGAAGATTGTGCCGAGGCTTGGATGCACCACTGAAGACCAAACCATCTGCCATCTGGAAAGAAAAGAAGAGACAGGAGCCTATTTTTAATCTTTTATTTGGGGCAGGGCAGTCACAGCAAAAGAAGTTTTTGTTTGCTTTGTTTTGGGGCCACACGCAGCAAGCTCTGGGCTGACTCTGCCTCCGTGCTCAGGGATCACTCCTGGCGGTGCTCATGTGATGAGGGGGATGGAACGCTGGGAGGGGGGCAGGTCCTATCTGTTGGCAAACGTGAGTACCCCCAACCCCAAGTGGTTGAGAACTGGGCTGAAGCACCCCTTGATTGTCCACAGGTTTCGGTACCAGAACAAAACAAAACAACCCAAACCAAACAAACATAAAGGAGCCCCTGATTGGACCAGGAAGGGTCAGGCTGGGTGCGTGAGCTCTAGGTCCGGTAAGGGAGTGTCCTATCGGCTCTGCTGGGATGAGCGACAAGTCACCCAGCCCTGGCAGCCGCCTTCCCGCCACGTGCCCAGGCTGCAAACGCCCTTTGCAAAGTCTCTGGCGGTGGCTGAGGAGAGAGAAACTTCTCCTTGTCTGAGGCCTGGGTTTCAGGTACTGATTCAGGGTCTGACGTACCAGTTCTCTGCTCACACCTTTATTTTACCGACAACTTTACTTTTCTTTTTTCTTTTTTTTTTTTAGTAATCTCTCTCTTTATTTATTTATTTATTTATTTATTTGTTTGTTTATTTATTTATTTTCCCCAAATATTATTACACCATTTTAGACATACAATTGAAAGATGCTCATGTAGAGTTTTGGTTCTACAGTGTTCCAACACCTATCCCTCCACCCAAATCCATCTCCCATCACCAATGTCCTCACCTCCCTCCCCTCCCACACCTCAACTACTTGGCGGGTTCTGTATGTCATTTCTCTCCTATCTATCTCTCCCTCCCGCCAAACTTTCCTGCACATCGTGGAATGCAGTGAATTAAAGGACATTACTGTTTCCACTATTTTAATGGACCACACGGCTGCTTGGGCTCGAACTGGTTTTGTTCTGTTAATCTGGTCGTGAGGCAATTTCCCAGCATCGGGACAGCGAAGGTGTTGGCTAGTGTGGTGGGCGAGTCTCATCCAGCTGCTTCCGGGACCCCCCAGAGGTGATGGGCCCACTCCCAAAACCCATCTGTCCTCCCGGGGCCCCATGGTCAGCTGGGCCCGGGCGAGCCGAAGTTCCAGCTTCCCCAGCCGCTTGTGAGGCTCTTCATGCTATCGACAACTTTACTTTTCTTTGATTTTGTTAGTTGCGGGGGTGTTTCTGCTGTGCCCAGTGGGCGGTGCTTGGGAGGCCTCGCGTCCCCACTGTTTCCTAGGTCGCAGTCCCCTGACCCATCGCTGTCCAGAGGCTCTGCCTGAGACGTCCTAGTCAGCTCGGTGGCCTGTCCTCCGCTAGCGCCTGTGCTGCTCATCCCCACTGTGTCTGCGTGGTCAGGCAGTGCCCACTCTTAAGACTGGGCTGGCTCCCCCATTGCCTAGGGACTGAAGTTCTCTCCCCAGACGCTACAGCCTGGCTCAGCGGCTCCCAAACGACCATTTCTGCTTCTGCTCACAGCGTCCGACCCAGGCTGGGGCTCTGCTGGGCGCCCCTGAGCCCCCTTCCCTCCCTTCATGGTGCTTTGCTGCGGCCCCTCCCTCCACCAGCGGTGCCGGCTCCTCCTTTACCCCTTCCTTGCCCCAGTTCCTGCCCTGCCGTCCAGCTCCGGGGCTGCACCAGCCTTTCCCGGGCGCCCTCACGGGTGTTTATCTCTGGTTTCTTTTGCACAGGCAACCTAACACTAGGCTGAAAGTGGGATTCTTCCTTTCAGAGGCCACCCTTGCAGCCGTAAGCCCCTGGGCGGTGCTCGGTTCACTTCAGAACCCAGGGAAGTGCCTGGTGCCCTCCAGTCTAGGTTAGAATCTGCAGGACCTTGTGGCTAAGCGGACAGCTGCACCTCCCCGATGAGCCACACGATGGCAGCATAGGTCGGACTTCGGGACACTGGTGCACTTCATGCTGCGGCCACGCGATGGCAGCACAGACCGCACAAGCTTGGTCCCAGCTTTCTCCTTTATCACGGGGAACTTTCCTCTCTCCCTAGGGTGGCTGGAAGCCCGTAGTAAGTGGGTACATGTCTGTTCTGACCATCTCTTCTCCACCAGTCAGTGGTGCCTTTCCAGGAGATCTGGGTACTGGGCGGGGAGTTGGTGTGCAGCTGTTGGTTTTGCTCTATTTTTTTTTTTTCCTTTTTGGGTCGCACCCAGCGATGCTCAGGGGTCACTCCAGGCTCTGCATTCTGGAAATACTTCCAGGCGGTGCTGGGGGGGACCATATGGAATGCCGGAGATGGAACCCTGGTCGGCGTGTGCAAGGCAACCGCCCTACCCGCTGTGCTGTCGCTCCGGCCCCTTGCGCTTCAGTCTTGAGCAAGTGGCACCTTTCCCCCTGCAAAATGCCAGCGCACCCTTCAAGTCCGCCCTGCTGTCCTTGCCCAGAGCCCTGCAAATTTGACCTGCGCGCGGCTGCAATAATCACAGAGGCCACACGGTGGCAGCAGAGACCAGCACTCGGGACGCGGGAGCCGCTGCCGCTGCGAGTCGCAGGAAGGCCAGAAGCCAAAGCCTGGCCCCTGCCCCAGCATCTGGCGGCGCCCACGCCACCCTGAGCCCACGCGAGCGGGCGGCCGCGAGGACACGCACCTTTCGGGATGCTGAGGCTGGGGGAGGAGAGCGGGACCGCCGAGCTGCCCCTGGAGGCCGCAGAGACGTCCCTGATGGCTTGGGACTTCCCTGTGCAAGGCAGTGTGGGGGGCAAAGCGAGGAAACGCTCTTAAGGTTGCACCTTTCCTGGGCCTGGGAGGGGAGCGGGGCATGAGTCCCGCCCCCACCCCGTGAGACCACGTGACCGTGTGTGCAGGAGGGAGACGAAGGTGCCGCCAGCAGAGGGCGCTGTGGGTCCCACCTCTCTCCAGCTGCTGCCTGACCTGTGACCTTCTGCCTGGCCACAACGCAGGGTGACCAGGGGCTACTGACTAAATGAACGTGTGTGTGTGTGTGTGTGTGTGTGTGTGTGTGTGTGTGGTGAGTCTGGCACTTTGCAGCTGTTCCCTGTCTGCCGAGCAGCAGTGGTGGGTTTGTCCGTAACTAGTTCTGTGATCATTCATTCTTGCAGCTGACATCAAGAGGGGTGGGAGGATGGGGGAGGTGGCCTGTGGGGCAGTTTCACCCTCCAGGGGAGCAGACAGAGCCCAGGGCACCGGGGAGGCCGCCCCACCACAACCTGCAAGCAGCCTGCTCGCTGTATCCTTATATGCCCTCTGCGTTCTTACACCTGTGGACGGAAGAAAGATGTTAGGTTCAGAGAAGTTCAGGGACAAGCCCAAGGCCACACAGCCAGGGCGCAGATGAGCTGGTTCCCAAGTGGCCCCAAGTCCCGAGTCTGTCTTTGCCAGGTTCTAGCCAGTGAGTTTGGGACAGGTGAGGGGCCCAGGTGGCACCCATAACTAGCCCAGGGGAATCTGTGGGCGGGAGGTGCTGGGTGGCTGGTTTCTTTCCAGCACTGGGAGCTGCCCCGTCACAGAAGGGGCTGCATCAGGGTAGGAGGTGCCCTGCCTCTCCCAGCCCCTGCCTGGCCCCCTGGGACCTGGTTTGTAAGTGTCAACCCCTGACCTGTCCCCTGCCCTCCCCAGCCTCCCAGTTTCCCACTGCCCGTCACTTCCGTATCGTTCAGCAACTGGCTGGGCAGAGTGTGACCCCTGGTCTTGGCACACACTTGCACACATGAGTACACATACATACACATGTATACGCACACACATACACATGCACACACATACGCATGCACACACGCACACGCAAGTGTCCCGTCTCAGACCTGCTGCGTTTCCAGACAAGGTCAGCAGGTGGCGGTAGAAGTCAGGGCTTCACACAGGCAGCTTCGACTAGCAGCAGGGGCGCTGCTGCCCTGCCAGGCGTGCAGGGGCCGGGCTGGGCTTAGCAGTAGGGGAGGGCGGCTGGAGGGGGTCAAGGCTGCGTGGGTAGGGACCACGCAGGGGTAGCTTTCCCTTCCTGTAAACGTTTTCAGGCTTTGCTAGCCCTGTGGTGTCTGACTCGGAGGCCCAGCTCTGTAGGTGAAGTGGGAGACAGCCCGGAGCTGGTGATCACAGGGCGATGCTCAGGGGTGACTCCTGGCTCTGCACGCAGGAATGACTCCTGCGGGATCATATGCCAGGCGGGGGACCGCGCCGGGCTGGCCACTCGCTGGGCAAACGCCCTCCCCACAGCACGCTTTCATGGACAACTTCTATTTCATGAAATTTTCATGTGTCTAAAACAATTAATTAAAAACAAAAACACAACTACTTAAAAATCTAAAACGCTCATAAATCTTGGGTGGGGTGACCCCAATCTAAGGCTAGTTCAAACCAAGCACCTGGCACAGAGCAGGAGCTGGTGGGGTGGGGGCTGGCGGGGTCGGGGGCTGGCGGGGTCGGGGGCTGGCGGGGTCAGGGGCTGGCGGGGTCGGGGGCTGGCGGGGTCGGGGGCTGGCGGGGTCGGGGGCTGGAGGGGTCAGGGGCTGGCGGGGCCAGGGGGCTGGCGGGGTCGGGGGCTGGCGGGGTCAGGGGCTGGTGGGGTCGGGGCTGGCGGGGTCGGGGGCTGGCGGGGTGGGGGGCTGACAGGGTGGGGGGGTGGGCGGGATCATTCCCCTCCCCCACATTCTCTCTCCTCCCCATGTTCTCTCCTCCCCAGTTCTCACCTCCCTGCACCCTGCCAGGTCACATTAACCCCTAATGAAGCCTTTCACCTCCCACAGCCCTGTCTCGAGGGGATCCCTCTAAAAAGATAGTTTTAGGGGCCGGAGCGATAGCCCAGCGGGTAGGGCGTTTGCCTTGCACGTGGCTGGCCCATGCCGGCCAGGGTTCAATCCCGGCATCCCATATGGTCCCCTGAGCATCGCCAGGAGTGATTCCTCAGCGCAGAGCCAGGAGTAGCCCCTGAGCATTGCCGGGTGTGACCCAAAAAAGCAAAAAAAAAAAAAAAAAAAAAAGATAGTTTTATCTGGGCACAGAGTTTCTCAGTTATGTGCAAGCAAACTTCATGTGTTTTGTCTAAGCTACAAGAAGCCCCGTCAATATATCTCACGGTGGTATAATAAAATACTTAAAAAAAAAGCCCGTCAAGACGGGGAGACCTCCTTCACCCCAAAGCCTCCCTGTGCTCTCCCTCAATTTAAAAGACGCTTCTCAGGCCAGAGGAAAGGGTACAAGGTAGGCCAGAGCAGACTGCCTTGCACATGGCTGACCAGGCACTCCAGACGCTCCCGGCCCGCCACAGGGGAGCCCCAGCACGGCTGGGCGTGCCCTTCCTTCCCCACAGACTCACTCTCAGCTGCTCGCGTGTCTCCTGAGCCCTGGGGACCCTGGAGGCGGGAGATTGTTTTGGATCTGCGCTGTAGCTGGGGCAGAGTCGGGGCTCCGTCCCTGCCTGCCAGCCCCGTGGTCACTCTGTCCTGCCTGCCAGCCCTGTGGTCACTCCGTCCTGCCTGCCAGCCCCGTGGTCACTCCGTCCTGCCTGCCAGCCCCGTGGTCACTCTGTCCTGCCTGCCAGCCCCGTGGTCACTCCGTCCTGCCTGCCAGCCCTGTGGTCACTCCGTCCTGCCTGCCAGCCCTGTGGTCACTCCGTCCTGCCTGCCAGCCCCGTGGTCACTCCGTCCTTCTGCCCTTCCCCGGTTCCCGCTTAGCCCCTGCCTGGGCGGACACACTCGGCTAGGCTGGCTCCCCACTGAGTTCCCGAGTGTGCTGTGCTGTCCTGAGCGTGCCGAGGGGAGCTGCCTTCCTGTGTCCCCGTCCCAGACACACTGAGCTTTTGGGGACCGCGTGGGGTGCTGGGGTGGGAGCTGTGTTGGCCGCACGCGAGCCACAAGCCCTCCAGGAACCGCGGCTCTGCGCTGCCCTCAATGGTCTTTTCTCATTAAAGCATTTTCCCCAGGAGGGCCAAAGAGATAATCCGCAGGTCAGGGGCTTGCCTTGCTTGTGGCGGCCTCCAGCTCCATCCCGGCACCCCCAGATACCTCCAGAATGGATTCCTGAGCGCAGAGACAGGATTAAGCCCTGACTCCGCCACGGAGGGGCCCAGATCCAGCAACACAATGTCCTCTCCCCCTTCCCCTTTGCCTGTCCGGGTCACACACTCCGGGCTGTGGGCGATGGAGACCACCCCCGGGGCTAGTGCTCAGCCGGTGGTGTGGTCTTGGGGTGGGACTCACACCTGAAGGACCGCGGCTCTGCCCCTGGCCACGCCACGGCCCTCTGCTGCTCGGTTGGGTCTTGTTCAGGTTTTTGGGCCACAGCCCGGGGTGTGGCGGCGTCTGGGGCTGCTCCCAGCTGGGTGTTGTGGGGTCCCTCCCTGGACCTGGGGTTCCTGCTCTCGGCCCTGAGTTCTCTTTTGTCCTGGGCTTTGGTTTAGTCTGGGGGCCACAGCTGGAGGTGCTCAGGGCTTTAGTCTTGGCTCTGTGCTCAGGGATTACTCCAGGCAGAGCTTGGGGGCATATAGGGTGCTGGGGATTGAACCTGGGTCAGGCATGTGCGAGGCAACCCTCTTCCCCTGTCTCTCTGGTCCCCCCGGACCTCCTTGTCATACATGGAGGGAACAGGCTAGATTCGGGACCAGTGGGCAGGACAGAAGGGGAGTCCTGGGAGAAGGCGCCGTATACCAGGCTCGGGTACAAGCGGGTCTCTGGCAGGCACTGACCTCCCGGGGTTCCCAGGGGACCCTGAAGCCCTGGACACAGGACCCCTGCGCTGGGCTCCTTCCCGCACCGGCCACCCACCATGCTTCCTTGGAAAGGGGCCTGTACCTCATGCGTTTCCCATACCAGGCTCCGGGCATCACCCTCCCCATGTCTGTGCACATACAGGAGGCCTGGGGGTGGGGGTCCCTGGGGGTGGTGAGGACCCTGGGGAGTGGGGGTGTCCTTTGGGGTGGTGCTGAGCAGTCTGGCGAGGGGGTAGCGTAAGCTCCATTGATGGGTCCCTTGAAGACCAAGAGGGCCTTTGCTATTAGGGCCCCCTCCTGAAGAGGACCGGAAGAGGCCCCCAGCGCTTATGATGGCGAGGGACAGCGCATGCCCAGGTGCAGTGAGGGGTGTGTGGGCAGAGGAGGGGTCTGTGCCACTTCTGCCCTGGGACCCCCTGGGCAGCCCCTGAGCTCTTCTTCCTCCCCTGGGCTGAGGTTGCCGGTGGGGCCCATGCTCATGGTGACTCCTCAGTCCCCCAAATCCCCAATGGAGGGCAAGGGGGTGCTTCTCCCTGCCCCCCCACGGCCAGCATGAATGCCCCGGCTGTGGACCTGGAAGGGCTCAGGGAGGGGCCCAGGCCCGGCAGGCGGGGACAGGCCTTGGGCGACGTTAGCTCCTCGCACACACCGAGGCTGCCGGGTCCCTGTGGGGTCCCGGGCCGGGGCAGCTTCTCCCTGTGGCTCGGGCAGCTCGGGCCGGCCGCCCCCTGCCTGACTCACCCCTGCTCTTGGCCTGGGGATTCCGACGCGGATCACGGGCCGTCAGGGGGCACAGGGGCACTGGAGCGGGCAGGGAAGCCCCAGCCTGGCCCCTAAGACCCACTTTCTCTCCTGTGTGGAGGCAGGCAGGAATTCGAGACCCTAATGCGCTGTAGAGTGCGGGGGCTGTGGGATTCTTAAGGCGTTCAGGGGGAGGCGTCTGGGTAGGGGTCACGCCCCGTTTCTGCACGCAGGCCAGGGCATAGGGTGCTGTGTGCCATGCTGGGGTTCCCCTGGCACGAGGGGGCTTCTGAGGGGAGCCAGGGGAGACAGTGGGTGCCTGTCTCAGCTCCCGGGGAGGCCTGGGTGGGTAGGTGGGGCCCGTCCCCTGTCTGGCCCTCTCAGAGCCACAGTTAGAGCACGCGGCCTGCTGGGCCCTCCAGGCTGAGTGTCCGGCTGCCCCCACCCCACAGGCCACGGCCTGCGCCCTGCACCCCTGGGCGCCCCCGCCCCAGCAACCCGCACACAGGCCCCGTCTCTGTGGTTCTGCCAGCCGTGACTCGGAGGGCATGAGCTCATGTGTTTATCCCGAACAGAGACCAGCTCTGGGATTTCCGGAGGGGTCCTGCCTCGGTGTGGGAGGGTCCCCCTGCCCCTCGCACGACCCCACTCCAGGCTGCCCTCCCGACTCTCGGGGTTCTAGCCTGTCTGTGGGGTCTTGAGCCTCCCGGCTGGTCCCCCCTTAAATTGCTCACCGTGTTCTTTGTGGCACTGCCTGGGCCTCCCTGATGCCTCCCGGGGGTGCCCTCGGCCCCAGGACTCAGCCTCTCCAGGGCCCAAGGTGCCCCCGAGGTGGCCTTGCTGCCCTGGGTCCCTCAGAGACATTCTCGGGGCTGAGTGACACGGGCGGCGAGTGTCTGAGACAGACATCAGGGGTCGGAGGGGCCCTGCCTGAGGGCCTGTCCCCCACGGTCGCCTCCAGCTGTCCTGGGCTCTGGCCTCAGCCATCCCTGGACGCCCCAGCCGGAGCCCACACAGCACCCGTCCACCCTCAGCTCGGCTCCTTCCTCCGGGACACAGGAGGGTCATTCCCTGCTAGCTCCCGAGCCGGACAGCTCAGGAAACTGGGGTGGGCGGCTGGAGCTGTGACTCCAGCTCCGGGGGCCTGGGCCAGTCTGTGACACGCCTGGCCCAGGGGCCAAAAGGGGACACAGGGGGACCCCCTGCCCGTCCTGCTCCCCGCCCCCGGCCTTCTTTCCCCTGAGACAGCAGAAAGGGCGGTACAAGGAGCAAGTTCGGATCAGCTTGGGCAGAGGCGAGTCCCGCCAGCCCTCCCTGCCTGCAGGCTGGGGTGCTGGAACAAGCGCCCGCCGCACCCCAAATCCTCTGCCTTCCCTCCACACCCACACATTTGCCGGGGCCCAAACATGGCCGGGGAGCCAGCTCTGCCCTCCCTGGTAACCAGGCACAACACCCCACACTGGAAACTGTTTGTCCTGCCAACGCTGCGCCCGCCCTGCCTGCAATGCCTGGGAAAAGCCGGGGTGGGGGCAGGGCAGTGGGGCCGAGACCCCCTTCACTCCTGCCCGTCTCCAGCTCCTTCGCCTGAGCCACCGCCCCTATCCCCAACCCATGTTCCAGAGCTCGTCCAGGGGGTGGCCCGATCGGAGCTGCGGACAAGAGTCGGGAATTGTGGGGAGGGTGCGGGGGTCTGCACCCCCAGGAGACCCGTGACTGACTTCCGCATCATATATGGGGACCATGAGGCCGGGGGTCAGGGGCCAAGGGTGACTCCTGGGTCCAGGCCTCCAACTGTGGGGGTCAGTGAGGTTGACAGGAATCAGTCCCTGTGCGAGGACAAGGCCTGTCTCTGTCCCTGTCTCTGTCCTGTGTGAGGGACACAGGCCTGTCTCTGTCCCTGTCTCTGTCCCTGTCTCTGTCCCTGTGTGAGGGACACGGCCTGTCTCTGTCCCTGTCTCTGTCCCTAATGTGAGGGACACGGCCTGTCTCTGTCCCTGTCTCTGTCCCTGTCTCTGTCCCTGTCTCTGTCCCTGTGTGAGGGACACAGGCCTGTCTCTGTCCCTGTCTCTGTCCCTGTGTGAGGGACACGGGCCTGTCTCTGTCCCTGTCTCTGTCCCTGTCTCTGTCCTGTGTGAGGGACACGGGCCTGTCTCTGTCCCTGTCTCTGTCCCTGTGTGAGGGACACGGGCCTGTCTCTGTCCTGTGCGAGGACACGGGCCTGTCTCTGTCCTGTCGCGAGGACACGGCCTGTCTCTGTCCCTGTCTCTGTCCCTGTGTGAGGGACACGGGCCTGTCTCTGTCCTGTGCGAGGACACGGGCCTGTCTCTGTCCTGTGCGAGGACACGGGCCTGTCTCTGTCCTGTGCGAGGGACACGGGCCTGTCTCTGTCCCTGTCTCTGTCCTGTGCGAGGGACACGGGCCTGTCTCTGTCCCTGTCTCTGTCCCTGTTTCTGTCCCTGTCTCTGTCCTGTGCGAGGGACACAGGCCTGTCTCTGTCCCTGTCTCTGTCCCTGTCTCTGTCCCTGTCTCTGTCCCTGTCTCTGTCCTGTGCGAGGGACACAGGCCTGTCTCTGTCCCTGTCTCTGTCCCTGTCTCTGTCCTGTGCGAGGACACAGGCCTGTCTCTGTCCCTGTCTCTGTCCCTGTCTCTGTCCCTGTCTCTGTCCCTGTCTCTGTCCCTGTCTCTGTCCTGTGCGAGGGACACAGGCCTGTCTCTGTCCCTGTCTCTGTCCCTGTCTCTGTCCCTGTGTAAGGGACACGGGCCTGTCTCTGTCCCTGTCTCTGTCCCTGTCTCTGTCCTGTCGAGGGACACGGGCCTGTCTCTGTCCCTGTCTCTGTCCTGTGGGAGGGACACAGGCCTGTCTCTGTCCCTGTCTCTGTCCCTGTCTCTGTCCTGTGTGAGGACAAGGCCTGTCTCTGTCCCTGTCTCTGTCCCTGTGTGAGGGACACGGGCCTGTCTCTGTCCCTGTCTCTGTCCTGTGCGAGGACACGGGCCTGTCTCTGTCCCTGTCTCTGTCCCTGTCTCTGTCCTGTCGCGAGGACACGGGCCTGTCTCTGTCCCTGTCTCTGTCCCTGTGCGAGGGACAAGGCCTGTCTCTGTCCCTGTCTCTGTCCCTGTGTGAGGGACACGGGCCTGTCTCTGTCCCTGTCTCTGTCCTGTGTGGGGGACTCGGGCCTGTCTCTGTCCCTGTCTCTGACCCTGTGTGAGGGACAAGGCCTGTCTCTGCCCTTCTCTGAGGAGCCTGTGGTGTCCGTCTAGGAGCTGCGCCCGTGTTGGGAGCTGGTTCTGCCCTGAGAGCAGTCCCCGGCTCCCCGTGGAGCAGCGTCACAGGCCTTCTCCTCCCGAGGGCCCGTATCTGGGGGCTCTCTGGGGTCCCGTCATAGGCCTCAGCCCTTGTTCGGGGGCGCCACTCGATCCCGTTTTTGAGAGGAGGAGACAAGCCCCCAGGAGGTGAGGGCGGCCCAGCCTGGCATTGGGGCTGCGCTGTGCAGTGCCCGGGCAGGGCAGGAGGAAGGACGCACGGCGTGTCCCCCAGCCTCGGGCCCCTCTCGGCCCTGTCCCTGTTCCGATCCCAGCGCTGCGGCAGGGCGGCGCCGTGTTCCGCTGAGGCTGCGGCTCCGGCCCACCCAGGCTGAGTCAGGGCGGGCGGGGAGCCAGGTGGGGGGCCTCGTTCCCAGGCCGGTCCGGGCGGTGCCCACATTCCTCACCCGTGGGTGCGTCGGCTGGGCTGGGCCCCAGGTGGCTGCAGCCGCCCGCCCGCCCCACTCAGCACCTTGTAAGGAAGCCAGCCTGGGCCTGAGCCTGGGACCCGCTGGCTCTGCACTCTGTGCTGGGTGGGGCGCAGGCCCGGCGCCTCACTTGCCAGGGCCGAGGACACACACCTTGGAGGTCGCCCCCAGTCCTGGGGGCTCTAGGTGCTGAGACCCAGCCCCCCTCTGGGCTGGCGTAGTCGCTGAGGGAGGCCCCGTGTCGGGCTCAGTCTTGGGGTGTCCCCACTTAGCCCGGCCCGGCCTCTCTCTGTGCCCTACTTCCTTGCCGGAGACCACCAGGAGCTGGTCCCGCCCAGCCCCACAGGTGGGGGTGAGCATTTGTGTCCCTGGGGACCAGACACGGGGAATGTGGGTGCTTCTAGTTCCGGGGAGGTGGCGCCCTTAACCCAGCTCAGACTCTGTAGCTTCAGTCTGGGATTGGGGGGACCCTGGGAGCAATCCCCCACTTCCTCCGAGGGGTGTTGGAGAACTGAGGGGGCTGCCCTGTTTTGTAGCCCCGAAGCTTTGCCCCCTGCCCCAGCTTTCCTGTAGCACCTGGGCTGGGGCTGGTCCCTGTGGCTGGCCTGGGCCTGGGCGGGGGCTGCTGACCACTCAGTGGTCCTCCATTCTGGTGGAGGCAGAGGTCAGGGAGGGGGACAGCGGGGCTCTGGCCGCGGGAGAGGCCGGGACAGCTGTGAGTTGAGTTGTTGGTTTTGCCCCTGCCGGACACTTCGAAGCAGCAGGAACTGGGTGCAGGTGGGTGCAGCTATGGGCTCTGCTGAAGGCCCGGGGTGGTGCCAGGGTTCGGGGAGCCCTCAGAATCCCTCGCCTTTCTTTGGGTGGTCCCGGGAAGCTGACCCGCCACGACCCCTTTCCCAGGGGCTCTGTAGGGACCTCCCTCCCTCCGTGGCCAGGACCGTGAGGACGGAACTGCCTTAGACCACAAATCCCGGCTCTGCCCGGTGCTGGTGGGAGGGCTGGCCTGGGGGTGTGGGGGGCAGCTGTCCAGTGGAGCTGGGCTCCCTGCGCTGGCTTGGACTGAGCCCTGAAGGATTCTGGGAGCTGGTACGGGAGAGCCCCGCGCAGGGCAGCCTGGGAAACTGCGGCGGAGAGCCCAGCAGGGTGTGGCCCGCGGAATGTGTGGGCGGCCCAGCTGCACCCCGGAGCTTGCAGGAGCTGGCCCAGCTGGCCTCCTCCCTGTGTTGCCCCCTGCTCTGGTCAGCCAGGCCTTCTTCCACCCCAGACAGGCTCTTGTGTGGGACCCGGCCCGCACAGCTGCTGGGAAGAGCCTGTAGGTTCTGTATGTCCTGTAGGTTCTGCGTTCCTGCTGCCTTTTTCTGTCCCTTGCAGAGGATCCATTTGCTCATGGGCCTGTGATGAGCTGGGTCCGGTGGGCTGGGACCAGTGGGGTCACCTCCAGGTCCAGGATGGGTGCCCGAATCTGCGCCCCTGCACTGGGCATGCAACAACCCTCGCGCAGGGCCAATCCCGACCCCTCGAAGCTCCCGGCAGCTGCCTGGCTGCGACCTTCAGCCCCAGGTTCCAGGCCTTGGGCCTCCAGACGGTCATGGCCCGGCTGCCCCTGCTCCCGGGTGCCCAGTGTCGGAGAACGCTGGGATCCCCAACATACTCTGGGAGCAGGACAGGGATCCCCTTCTGCCCCAGGGTCGGCAGCCAGTGGACAGAGAAAGACTGGCAATCCAGGAAAGTTTCAAAAGGCTTCGCTCTCACAGGTTCTGGAGTACAAGTCAATAATGGGAAATCCCCAAACTTTAGGCTCCTGGCTGGGCTCCGGCCACATGTAGGTTTAGAATCCTAGGCCAAGATGGCGGCTACCACGTGCTAAGGCCAACAGGGAAGAGAATGGAGAGGAGAGAGAGGAGGCAGAGAGCCGGCAGGGAAGAGAGAGAGAGAGAGAGGAGGGCTACGCTTTTCATCTCTGACTGGCTCACATCAACGGATTGCAGTTAGGGTCAATCCCCTCAGTCTTGCTTCTCCCAGGACCTCACCTGGTCCCATTGCGTGTCAGTATTGCCCCAGCCCAGGTCTGTCCTTGAGTTTCCCCTGCAGGCCCTATGCAGAGTGGGGAAGGGCATGTATCTGTACCATGGATATTCTACAGCTGGGTATATATTTCTCCAAGCTTCACAAGATCCTTGTCTTTACTTCACAGTTGTTTTGGATGTTAGCCTTTAGACTTATTAGAGAGCCACGCTTGCTTGCTTGCTAGGAGGCAAACAGCATTTCTTTCTGGTCTAATTACTACTATATTATACTTAGAGATCCAACGTAGCCAGGTAAAAATACTGGTAAGATCTGTTTAGTCCCACAATGATCATGGTAGCATGAGAGAAAATATTTATGCCGGCTAACATAGAATACGTGGTAAGATATACTGCCACGTAGAGTCACAGATCCAGACTGTTTCCCTGCCCTTGTCTACAAAGAGGCCTGCAGGAGGTGACTCCAGGCCAGGTGCAGAGGCTCCGGGCAGCTGTGTACTGCAACACGCAGGCCGTTTGCAACTGTCCTTCACTGGACTGTGTGTCCAGGGTGCTACGGCCAGCTCAGGGCTGGAGCCTGCCTGCCTGGCCCCATGGACAGGCCAGTGAGTGAAATGCACACTGTTGGGGTGCAGGAAGTTTGGGGGTGCCCTGAGGCTTCACGTGGCAAAGGGCTCTAATGAGAGCTGGGTGTGGGATTTGCTTTTTGTAATCTGGGGAGAAATAGAGGTGTGTGTGTGTGTGTGTGTGTGTGTGTGAACCTGTGTGAGCTATATGAAAATGCATGAGTGAGTCTAGGTGTGTGTGTTACATGGGTGCCAGGGAGACGCCAAGGGGTTCAGATTCCTCCTTCCTGGGGTCACGGACAAGGGCCCTGTGGGGACTGAGCGTGGGGTCAGGTGGAGCTGGAGGTGTAGAAGTGCAGGGCCTGTGTGTGTGTGAGCGTGGGGGTGAGTGCAGGGCCCTGTGTGTGTGTGTGTGTGTGTGTGTGAGTAGTGAGTGCAGGGCCTGTGTGTGGGGGGGTGGGGTGAGTGCAGGGCCTGTGTGTGTGTGTGTGAGCAAGTGGGGGTGAGTGCAGGGCCTGTGTGTGTGTGAGTGTGGGGGGTGAGTGCAGGGCCTTGTGTGTGTGTGTGTGTGAGCTTAGAGGTGAGTGCAGGGCCTGTGTGTGTGTGTGTGTGAGCGTGGGGGTGAGTGCAGGGCCTGTGTGTGTGTGTGGCGTGGGGGTGAGTGCAGGGCCTGTGTGTGTGTGTGTGTGTGTGTGTGAGCATGGGGGGTGAGTGCAGGGCCTGTGTGTGTGTGTGTGAGCTTAGGGTGAGTGCAGGGCCTGTGTGTGTGTGTGTGTGTGTGTGAGCTTGGGGTGAGTGCAGGGCCTGTGTGTGTGTGTGTGTGTGTGTGAGCTTGGGGAGTGAGTGCAGGGCCTGTGTGTGTGTGTGTGTGTGCGAAGTGGGGGTGAGTGCAGGGCCTGTGTGTGTGTGTGTGTGTGAGCGTGGGGTGAGTGCAGGGCCTGTGTGTGTGTGTGTGTGAGCTTAGGGTGAGTGCAGGGCCTGTGTGTGTGTGTGTGAGCGTGGGGTGAGTGCAGGGCCGTGTGTGTGTGTGTGTGTGTGAGCTTGGGGGTGAGTGCAGGGCCTGTGTGTGTGTGTGAGCTTGGGGTGAGTGCAGGGCCTGTGTGTGTGTGTGTGTGTGAGCGTGGGGTGAGTGCAGGGCCTGTGTGTGTGTGAACGTGGGGGTGAGTGTAGGGCCTTGTGTGTGTGTGTGTGAGCTTGGAGGTGAGTGCAGGGCCTGTGTGTGTGTGTGTGTGCGAGTGGGGTGGAGTGCAGGGCCTTGTGTGTGTGTGTGTGTGTGAGCTTAGGAGTGAGTGCAGGGCCTGTGTGTGTGTGTGTGTGTGAGCGTAGGGGGTGAAGTGCAGGGCCTGTGTGTGTGTGTGTGTGAGCGTGGGGGTGAGTGCAGGGCCTGTGTGTGTGTGTGTGTGAGCTTGGGGTGAGTGCAGGGCCTGTGTGTGTGTGAGCTTAGGGTGAGTGCAGGGCCTCTGTGTGTGTGTGTGTGTGTGGCGTAGGGTGAGTGCAGGGCCTGTGTGTGTGTGTGTGAGCGTGGGGTGAGTGCAGGGCCTGTGTGTGTGAGTGTGAGCGGGGGTGCGTGCAGGGCCTGTGTGTGTGTGTGGCGTGGGCAGGTGAGTGCAGGGCCTGTGTGTGTGTGTGTGTGAGCGTGGGGTGAGTGCAGGGCCTGTGTGTGTGTGTGTGTGAGCGTGGGGGTGAGTGCAGGGCCTGTGTGTGTGTGTGAGGTGGGGTGAGTGCAGGGCCTGTGTGTGTGTGTGTGGCGTGGGGGTGAGTGTGGGCCTTGTGTGTGTGTGAGTGTGGGGGTGTGTGCAGGGCCTGTGTGTGTGGTGAGTGTGGAGTGTGCAGGGCCTGTGTGTGTGTGTGTGTGTGAGTGTGGGAGTGTGTGCAGGGCCTGTGTGTGGGGGTGGGGTGCCTGCAGGGTGATCTCTGGGCAACAAGGGCTGTGTGTGTGTGTGTGTGTGTGTGTCTAAGATGATGGATTGTGGGCCGTGGAGTGGCTGTATGGACAGGGAGTCTGGGCCCTGAATGAATCCCAGGTGTGTGGATGTTTGTGAAGGTGTACGTGAGTGGCAAGGTATGTGTGCTGTTGCAGTGGGTGGTGTATGTGACTGTGTGTGTCTGTGAGCACATACCGTGGTGTGGTCTGCGGCTGTGTGTGTGTGTGTCTGGCTGTGTGAGTGCCTGTTTTGCGTGCGTAAGTCTGTAAGCTGTGTGGAAATGGGCCTTACACATGTGTGTAGACTGTGTGAAAAAGCATTGTGTGTGTGAATTTGTGTGTGTGAGCTGTGTGTGTATATTTCTGTATGTGTATGAATCTCTGTGTGTGAGCTGGTGGAAATGCCTGAATGTGAGTCTGTGGAATCGTGTGAGTGTGTGACCTGTGTGGGTGAGTGTGGACAGGCTGTGTGTAGCCGTGGCTTCTCCTGAGGGGGCTCGCAGCGACGGGAGCGGGAGCAGTTTGACCCCCTTCCCAAGGCCAGGCCCCAGGCAAACTCAGGGCCCTTCCAGGAGTCGTGGGGAGGCCCCAGGAGCTCAGAGACTCATAATACACACTCGTGCATGTCTCATGTAGAGGGTGTTGTCTGTGTCGATCTGTGTGTGTCCATTTCCAGGCCCAGAGGGGGAAAGGCCCGGGGAGAGAAGATGCCCGTAAGCGTGTGCCTTACACGTGCTGACCCGTGTAAGTGCACCACGTACAGTTCCCTGAGCACCGCCGGGGTGACCCTGAGCAGAGCCAGGGGTAAGGCCTGAGCACTGCCCGCCTCAAAGAAATGAAGGAATAAACTTAAACAGATTAAAAATAATATATTGTGCGTATGTGTTAGGTTAAGGGGCAGGGGGACGGTGCAAGTGGCAGGACACAGGCCCTGGGTTCTAGCCCAGCGTTGCATGGTCCCTTGAGCACTCCCAGGAGAGTCGCCTGAGCACTGAGCCCAACCAACCAAAGGAATAATATACAACAAAAAATTAGTACATAAAAAGGGCCTGGAGACACATGGTTGAGTGCCTAGCTGGGCTGGTGCGTTGGCTCTCAGGCGTGGCGTCCCCTCCTACACCCTTTGTTAGGCACCACCGAGCCTGCGTCCAGTAACCCAGCCGGGCAGTGGAAGACCCTCGCTATGGGGCCCCGGTCTCAACCCTGCGGAACTCAGGCTGCCGAGAGAGGCCGGGAGCGGCTCCAGTGCTGCCATCTGGCGGCACAAGACGAGGCGGTCTCTGCCCGCGCAGCCGCAGTCTCACCGGTGGCCCTCGCCCATCTGCCACCACCCTCTGGGGGGTCCCTTCGCTCTGCTCACACTCTCACACTCACAGCACCCCCCTCCCCGTGTGCCCTGGCACCCACCAGGCTCTGCACACGGATAGATGAGCCAGCGAAGGGAGCAGGTGCCATGCTCCAGACACCAGACACCAGCCAACAGGTGGAAGGGGAGGTCTGGGCCTCGGACCCGCACCCATGGGGCTAGGGGACACAGGGTAGAAGGTTGACTTTGGGGACTTCAAATGACCAAGGGTGGGGGGTAGGGAGAGGGCTCGGGTCAAGGGCAGGTCAGGACGGAGCTCTGTGAAGGGGGTTTGAAAAGGAAGAGGTGCAGCGCCCAGGCCCACTATCAGAAAGGCCAAGTGCATCGGCCAGGAGGCAGGGAATGGCCACAGGGCCTGGCCGTGCCCCGGTGTGATGGCTCGGGAGCGGCTGTGGGGTGGTGAGCAGAGTCCGGCCCCTGCAGAACAAGGCGTGGGTGGAGCGCAGGTGGAGGAGGCGCGTCCCCGGGTCCCGCTGCGCCTCCGGGACGGCAGAGCAGCGGCGCCACCCGGGGCGGCCAGCAGAGGGCGCGCCCAGCACGCGTTTGTGGCTCCCGCCACCGGCCGCAGCGTTTCTCCAGGGATTTCAGTTCTTCGAAAGCACCTGAGCCTGATCACAAGCTCCAGGAACCTTCCTTGGCCTCTACCAAGCGCAGAGAAGGGAGGACCCCACGACGTGGAGCCCCAGAATTCTCTCTCTTCCTGTCCCCGGCTCCCTCCTCCCGCAGTCTGGTTCCTGTCTGCACCCGCTGTGTCCAGTAGGTCTGCCATGGACGCGCCCCTGAGCCGACTGGCCTTCTAGACCTCTGGTGTTCAGTCCCAGGTTCTGCCTCGGCAGGGTGGAGGACTCCAGCCCGCCGAGCCTGGAGTTCCCAGGGCCCAGAGCCAGCCCATCTTTCACTACACCCCGAAGCCTGTGGGTGGACAGGCTCCCAGGAAAAGTCCCTGAGTGGGGGGAGGGGAACTTCCTCCCCACCTCCTGCAGGCTCCACCCGAGTTGGGGCCCCTGAGCCTCATTCACTCCCTCCCTTTCTGGAGTCCCACCCTGCCAGAGCCTTAGAATATGAACTGTTTTTGCACTGGAACCAGCTGGACCCCTGGCTTCTCTGCCCGCCCACCTGTCCACCAGCAAATGCAGTCGGGTGGGAGAGGGGCAGGGGAGAAGGCGTGGTGGTCTGAGTGTGGGGAGCCCCCTCCCTGGTGTCTCCCGGGCAGTGACCCCCTCCCTGGGTCCCGTGGTGAACCCCCTTCTTCACAGACACGGTGCCCAGGTGCGTGAGAAACAATGAGGGTGAGCAGCGAGGAAGGTCGTGTGGATAGAAAAGCTGCTGCAGGGGCCGGAGTGGAGTATAGCGGGAAGGCGCTAGTCAGGTACAAACTGCTGCCAAGGCTGGTTCAGCCCCTATGGCCCCCTGAGCAGTGCCGGTACGGTCCCCCAAGCATACACACAAAGGAAAAGAGAGAGAGAAGGGCCTGAGTGCTAGCCCAGTGGGTAGGGCGTTTGCCTTGCCTGCAGACCACCCGGTTCCTATCCCCGACATTCCGTATGGTCCCCCGAGTAGTGTCAGGTGTAACCCCTGAGCATTGCCAGGAGTGGCCCAAAAAGCCAAAAAAAATTCATGGGTTCGGAGCGATAGTCCAGCGGGGAGGGCATTTGCCTTGCATGTGGCGGACCCAGGTTCGATCCCCAGCATCCCCTGTGGTCCCCTGAGCAACACCAGGAATAATTTCTGAGTGCAGAGCCAGGAGTAACCCCTGAGCATTGCTGGGTGTGACCCCCAAACAAAAAAAATTAAAAAAGAAAAGAAAAGAGGACGTTGCAAGGTCGACAGCCTCTTGGGAGTGTTCAGGGCACCCTCGTTCCCAGTCTCTGAAACTCGCAGCCAGGAAGCTAAAGCCCCACAGGACCTGGATCAGGAATGCCGGTGAGTTCATAGACCGGGAAGGGAAGCAGGAAGGACCATCTCGGGGATGATGCTTCTTCCCGCCCTTGGTCAAGCTCAGGGCCCAGCAGCCGAGAGACCGCCTTAAGCTGCAGGAAGGGCTGGACAGCAACCACCACCACAGACAAACCTTAAAAAATTAAATTTGGGGGCACCCCCAGTGCTCGAGGACCATGTGGGCTTGTGGATTGATCCTGGGCCTCTGGCCTAGAGCCCTTGAGCTCTCTCTTGGCACTCCAAGCTTTGTTTTTTTTTCTGTTTTGTTTTTGTTTTCTTTTTTGGGTCACATCAAGCGATGCTCAGGGGTTACTCCTGGCTCTGCACTCAGGAATTACTCCTGGTGGTGCTTGGGAGACCATATGGGATGCGGGGATCGAACCAGGGTTGGCCACGCACAAGGCAAATGCCCTCCCCACTGTGCTATTGCTCCAGCCCCCAGAACTTTTTTTTCTTTTTGGTCACACCCGGCAATGCTCAGGGGTTTCTCCTGGCTCTGCACTCAGGATTTGGACAAAAGCTCTGAGAGAGAGAGAGAGAGAGAGAGAGAGAGAGAGAGAGAGAGAGAGAGAGAGAGAGAGAGAGAGAGAGAGAGAGAGAGAGAGAGAGAGAGAAGAGAGAAGGGGCTCGGCCTTTAAGCAGGTGTTTGGGCTGTGCCCATCTGCTGAAGGTCTGGGACCTTTAGGTTCAGCAAGGCCCACCCACCATCATGTGCAAACACTGCCCCCAAAAAAACAGATGAAAGGAGTCCAGGAGAGGGTGTGGGAGCCCCGCCCGTCACGGGGATTAAGAAGGATGCGGTGGGTCCCCAAGAGCTGTTATTAGCCCTTTCAAGAGGCATTGGGGGATCACAACTTCCTTGGGTATAATTAAAGCCTCCAGTAGGTATTAGCCCAAACAAAGCATTGCAGTGATGTTGGGTGGCTGCCATTCGGGGCCCCTGGGGCTACCCCTGTGACAACGCCGCAAGTGGCCTTCAGGGGAGGACACTCTGCCCACCCTGTTCTTATTGTCTCCCCCACTTCGGGGTTCCCAAACAGGGTTCCAAGGAAGCCCGGTCCCCTGACTTCCCCTGGAAGTGACCACAGGGTTAGATTCCTCCAGGAACCTTTCCTTGGAGTGTCTCAGGGGCTCTGGGTGCGCTGTATGGTCAGGACCATGGGTCCGGCTGGCCGGGCTCCAGCGTGGGTCTGTTTGTCTCTCAGCAGCTGGGCCTGGCACTGCCCTTCGCTGCGCCCTGGCCTGTGTCTGCTCACCCGCTCCAGCTCTGCCCTGCTGACGCTGACTCCTAAGTCTTCCCATGGAGCCTCTTTGCTTCTCTTGGGGTGTTTAGGGACTTCTCCCGCTCTATGCAAATGGGGCCGCGGTGCTGGGGATCGAACCTGCCCCTGTCTGCAAAGCCGGGTGCCCTGCTCCTTGGGCCATCTTCCTGGTCTCTATCCCTGCACCTCCTTAACTCAGTTCCCCTCTTTCTTTTGGGGGGGTGGGGAGTCTGGGTTGACCCGTGATGCTCTGGGGTTGCTCCCTGCTCTGTGCTCTGGGGCTCCTGGTGGTGCTCTGGGGATCAGACCTGTGCTCTGTCCGTTATTTTTGGGAAAGTAAAATACTTTTATTTAGGGAATAGTAGAGGGAAGAAGAGAGAGTGTAGGGGAGGGGGAGGGAGGGCCAACAAGCTGAGGGAATGTGGCTTCTTCAGGGGGAGGCCCCTTGAGTGGCTGAAGCAGTCGGCAGTGGGGCCCTGTCAGTCCTTGGGAAATGAGGTGTGATTGGAGGAAGTTAGTCTGTCCCGCCCCAGAGCAGCCCCTAAATGTGGACTCCTTGTGGAATGATTCCTGAGGCCGTGGGATTCTATCTGGTGCTAAGCTGGCCAAGAGAGGCTGGAGCGCTCCAGGAATGAAAGGGGATTGGGAATGTGAAAACAGGTGGTGTGAAGGTGTGAAGGTGGGAGGTGTGAAGGTGGGAGGTGTGAAGGTGGGAGGTGTGAAGGTGGGAGGTGTGAAGGTGGGAGGTGTGAAGGTGGGAGGGTGTGAAGGTGTGAAGGTGGGAGGTGTGAAGGTGTGAAGGTGGGAGGTGTGAAGGTGGGAGGTGTGAAGGTGTGAAGGTGGGAGGTGTGAAGGTGGGAGGTGTGAAGGTGTGAAGGTGGGAGGTGTGAAGGTGGGAGGTGGGAGGTGTGAAGGTGTGAAGGTGGGAGGTGTGAAGGTGTGAAGGTGGGAGGTGTGAAGGTGGGAGGTGGGAGGTGTGAAGGTGTGAAGGTGGGAGGTGTGAAGGTGTGAAGGTGGGAGGTGTGAAGGTGGGAGGTGGGAGGTGTGAAGGTGTGAAGGTGGGGGGTGTGAAGGTGGGAGGTGGGAGGTGTGAAGGTGTGAAGGTGGGAGGTGTGAAGATGGGCAGTGTGAAGGTGGGAGGTGTGAAGGTGTGAAGGTGGGAGGTGTGAAGATGGGCAGTGTGAAGGTGGGAGGTGTGAAGGTGTGAAGGTGGGAGGTGTGAAGATGGGCAGTGTGAAGGTGGGAGGTGTGAAGGTATGAAGGTGGGAGGTGTGAAGGTGGGAGGTGTGAAGGTGTGAAGGTGGGAGGTGTGAAGGTGGGAGGTGTGAAGGTGGGAGGTGGGAGGTGTGAAGGTGTGAAGGTGGGGGGGTGTGAAGGTGGGAGGTGGGAGGTGTGAAGATGGGCAGTGTGAAGGTGGGAGGTGTGAAGGTGTGAAGGTGTGAAGGTATGAAGGTGGGAGGTGTGAAGGTGGGAGGTGTGAAGGTGGGAGGTGTGAAGGTGTGAAGGTGGGAGGTGTGAAGGTGGGAGGTGTGAAGGTGTGAAGGTGGGAGGTGTGAAGGTGGGAGGTGTGAAGGTGGGAGGTGTGAAGGTGTGAAGGTGGGAGGTGTGAAGGTGGGAGGTGTGAAGGTGGGAGGTGTGAAGGTGGGAGGTGTGAAGGTGTGAAGGTGGGAGGTGTGAAGTTGGGAGGTGTGAATGTGGGGAAATAGGAGGCTGGTTGCAGGGGGAGGCGGGAGGTGGGCCGCTTACAGTGCGAAGCTCTTCCTTTGACCACTCCTAAGCCGTAGACTCACCCCCATAGAAAGCCCCAGATGGGGCCATTGGGGAGGAAACCCACAAGGCTAACAAACCCGGGGCCATTTGGGGGTCTCCTGCACCTCCACTTGGGCTGTAAATCTTCCCTCCTGTGGGTCCCCTTCACTCTCCCCCAGAGGAGCTCGTGTGGTCTCATTCCTCTCCCTCAGAAGCTCGAGATGAAGCCTCGTGACTTGACTGTGGGTCTCCCGAATTTCTCTCCTGCGAGGTGACCCTGGGCTTAGGCAGCAGCAGTGGTAAGGCCCGACCTTCCCTTTCCTGCAAAGCTCAATCAGTGCCGCCTGGTTTCCCCGCCGTTACTGTCCGTGGAGGCGAACTCTGGTACAGTCTGCGGCTGCCCAGCGGGCTGCTGGCTGGCGAAGGTGCTCCTTCGTGGGTGCTCCTGGCAGACTTTTCCAGTCCTGGTGCTTTACGAGGCCCTGGCATGTCCCTGCGACCCAGGTGGGTCCAACAGGTGGGCAGTGGGACCTCCCGGCTCCCCTCAGCACCATCTCTCTCCCCCCTCTCTCTGTGTCCCCGAGAACCTTCCCTCCATCTCTGGCTTCGTTCTTGCCTCTTTGCTGCTCCATCAGAGCAGAGCCACGGCCGGGGGCTGTGGTGGGGAGTGTCGGTGGTGCCCGCCTTGGCACCACACACCCACAGGAGCTGCTGCTCACGGCAACGGAAACAAAACCTTTCCTTCCAGACGCTTCTCCCTCACCTCCCTCTTGGGCTCCTGCTGCCCCCCCTTTCTCGGCTCCTCCAGCCTCCGGTTTCCTGCGTTCCCCAAGCACACGGCGGGCACGCCCCCACCTCTGGCCTCTGTCTGGGCTGCGAAACCTCCTTTGTTATCCCTCGCTGAAACCGTCGCGGAGGCCCGCTGAATGCGGGGCCCCCCGGTGCCACACACACATTCCTTTCTCACCGCACAAACAACGCCGTGCCGGGACAGAGGGCTTTGTGCGCTTGCCTCCCGCCTGCGCTCATCCCGGGCAGGGCCGGGCTGACTCAGTCCTCAGGCGGATGATGACAGCAGGGCATGGACGGCGCTGAGTGAGGGGCAGCCCCGGCTCCCGAGCACCTTTCCTGGCCCTAGTGCTGAGTTAGCGGCCACGGGGAGGAGAGACAGAGTGAGATGGAGTCTGGCCAATCCGTTTCCAAATCATTCTGACGGGAAGCTGCCGCCAGGGGCCCGGCACAGTCTGGGAAGTTGGGCCCCAGGTGTGTCTTCTGAGGCTAGACTCAGGGTATTGGGGTTGCTGTAGTCGTCCGCTGTCCATGCCGTCCCCTACCCCGAGGCTGCCCCTGGACCTCACACCTCCCTCCGGGCCCTGCAGCCTTGACCTTGTGTTGGGTTCCAGCAGCTCCTGGGGAATAGTGTCCCCTTTGCATACGCTTTTGCTGACCGCCTCTCCAGGCACACCTGCAAGTTCTGGGTGGGAGAGGTGGGCATCATTGGGGTGCTTTTGGGGGAGAAGGGCTTGGGACATACTGGTGGCGTTCAGGGCTTATTTCTAACTCTGTGCTCAGGAGACCACGTGAGGTGCCAGGGATAGAACCGGAGTTATCTGTGACTGGGACAAATGCCTTCACCCCTGTAGTATCCACCTCTCTGGCCGCTCTTAATTCTGCCTGAGCCCTCACTGGATGCCCCTTGGGCAGAGTCTCAGCCAGTGTGTGCTGGAGGCCCAGCCTTGCTTCCCAGCGGGATCAGGGCAGAGCCTGGATGGCTTCAAGCTCTTCCATGTGGGGTCTGGATTCATGCTGGGTGGGCTGGGGGTCTGGATGCCAGATAACTTGCCCGGGGTGGGAGCCTCAGGGATCCCCGCGCCCGCCAGACCCCTGCTGCTGAAGGTGAAGCACCCCTGCAAGGTTGAACATCAGCCCCGGTGTCTTAGGTAGGGGCAAGGCGGCGGAAGGTGAGGGGGCAGGGATGAGGGAGGAGCAGGCAGGGGTGAGGGGGAAGAGCACGGAGGGATGAAGGGGAGGAGCAAGCAAGGGTGAGGGGAAGGAACAGGCAAGGATGAGGGAGGAGCAGGCAGGGGCAACGGGGAGCAGGCAGGGGGTGAGGGGAAGGAACAGGGAGGGATGAGGTGGAGGGAGCAGGCAGGGGTGAGGGGAGGAGCTGGGGGCCTTAGGTGGAGCCCAGACCTCTGCAGGGGATGCTGTACACGCCCCTGACTCGCTTTGAAAGAAGGACGACCCCCATCAGGGACCCCCATCAGGGACCTCCCCAGGCCTCTGGCCTCTCCCTCCTCGCCTCCCCTCTCCTTCCCTGATCCTTCTGGGCTTTCTCCTGGGCTTCGTGGCCCTCTGTTGACTCTCCTGTTCCTCCTGCCTTCCCCCTGCTCCCTGGAGCCCTCTCACTTCTCTCCCCCTTGCCCCCCCTCAAGCCCCAGGCTCCCCCTGAGGGGCTGGAATCTCAGCTCTCAGACGAAGAGCCGAAAGCAGCCCCTCCTGCTGGCTAAGAGGGTAGGCGGAGGGGGACCATGCCCAGGCCCAGGACACGGGGAGACACCTCCCCCTCAGCAGGCGCCAGTCTGGGGGCACAGCAGCCCCTGGGGAGGGGAGGAGGCCAGTCTGGGGGCACAGAACCCCTGGGGCTGGGAGAGGCCAGTTTGGGGGCACAGCAGCCCCTGGGGGAGGGAGAGGCCAGTCTGGAGGGCACAGCAGCCCCTGGGGAGGGAGAGGCCAGTCTGGGGGTGCACAGCAGCCCCTGGGGGAGGGAGAGGCCAGTCTGTCTGTCTCTGAGCTTGTGCCCCACCTGTATGACAGAGCCCGGTGGGCAGGTACAAGTGGGTGAGAGTAAATAGGATGAAGGGTGTGAGGGTGGGACACACTGAAGGTGCCCGGAGCCCTGGGGCGCCTGGTTTGGCTCCTGTCTGATGCAAAGTGACAGTGTTCAGGGTGGGGGAGCCCCCAGGTCCCTCCTCCCAGGAAGGAGGCAGAGGTGAGTCTCCCCCCACGGGCAGCCTCCCCTCACGTGCTCTCCTTCCCAGCCGTCCACCCCACCCAGTCCTGGTTTCCTGGCCTCCGTCCCGCCCTCTCCTCCTGCCCTGGGTCTCTGGGGGCACTGAGCTGGGGAGTCCTTTGTGGGGAGGGCCGCGGCAGCTGTTAAGGCGCTGCCTGGGAAGGTGGGGTGTCCTCGCGTGTCATTGCTGGCGTCTTGGGGCCAACCCTGGCCGGCAGTTCCTGGAAACCAGTGGTGGGGCGCGGCCCATCCTGGGGAGGGGATGTGTGGGGCACGGAGGCCCCGCCTCAGGCAGAGGCTCCTGGGAGCCCAGGAATGTCCTGTGCCTCCCACAGCGCAGGGGAGGTGGCCGTGGGCTGGGCGGGTCCCTCAGAGCCAGACGCAAATCATCAGTGGGCGGACGGACCCGGCCCTGGGCGGAGGCTGAGGAGAGCAGGGGACCAGAAGGGACACCCCCTGGGGACTTGCCGGGGTGGGGTCGCGGGGGTGGCAGGGCCTCTGGGATCCTCTAAAGGGTCTGGGGTTCTCACCTTACCAACCGGCTGGGGTCAGCCCTGCACCTTGGTGTGTGTTGGTGCAGGGACCTGTGTCCCTCTTCCTGGAGAGTCCCAGGGGGCCTATCCCCCAGCTCAGCGTCCTGGGGAGCCTCTGGGTGTCCAGCTACACTGGACTCTCTCCCGGGGGTCGGCTAGTGCTGGGTCAGCTGGGAGGGGTGATGTCCCTGCATGAGTGACAGAGGTCCGGCCCCGCCCAGGGCCCTGGAGCCTGCAGCCTCCATCAGCAGCTTCTGTCTGGGAACCCCCACCCCTAGTTTATCTCTGGGGACCTCCCACCCCTCGGTCCCGCTTCTGCCCCCCAGCAGTCTGTTCCCCACTGCTCTTTATGGCTGTCGGCGAGTCTCTACAGAGGCCCCAACTGGCCTCTGGCTTAGCTGCGGGTGGGGCACCAGGTGGCGTGTGTGTGCACATACGTGTGTATATGTGCATGTGTGTGCCTGTGTGCACACACCTATGTATGTGGACGTGTGTGTCTGTGTGGTACATCTGTATGTGGACCTGCATGAGTGTGCCATGTTTCTGCATGTGTGCCTGTGTCCATGTCTATATGCACGTCTATAATATGGATGTTCATGGATGCATGGCTGTGTGTATTTGTGTGTATCTATGTATGTGTCCTGTGTCTGTGTATGTATGCACACGTGTATGTCAATATGTGTATGCATGTGTCTACATACTTGTGTATATGTATGTGTGTGTGTCTGTGTGTGTGTCTGTGTGTGTGTCTGTATGTGACAGCTGGGAGTGGTCCTGGTGTCTCCCCTGGGGGCCTCCTCAGCTTCTCCCTCCCTGCACTAACTCCCGGGAGCCTCTGGGATTAGCTCCTTCCCCCGGGGCAGCTGCTGACATTTGCCCTGAGCTGTCCCTCTGGCTGCTGGGGCCTCTCCCTGCTGGAGGCGGAGGCAGGCCCGGGCAGGAAGATCATGTGGAGGTCTTTGGCTCTGGGCTGGGAGCAGGAGCTCTGGGGGTGCCGGCTCTGGGTTGCTGGGTCATCCCGCCCAATGCCGGTGCCCCAGCCTCAGTTTCCCCACAGCATCGTGAGGATCCCCTGTGAGGGCTGTACTGACTGGAGGGAGGCAGAGAGGAGCTGAGCAGGCTGGCATCGCGGCCTCCTGGCTGGGCAGCTGGGAGAACCCACAAGTGTAGAAGGCTCTGAGGCTGGGTCACCAACTGTGGGGAAACCAAGGCCGAGATATGCGGACAGAGTGAAGAGGGAGATGGCGGAGCTGGGAGGGGGCAGGGAAGGTCAAGAGTTTCCCCCCTGTAGGGGCCCACCTCGATGAGCCAAACAGACGCGGGACGTCGTCTTACTCATCTACACAAGGGCTTCATGGCTCCAGGGTGAGCTACAACAATCTTTTTTTTTTTTTTTGCTTTTTGGGTCACACCCGGCAATGCTTAGGGGTTTCTCCTGGCTCTGCACTCAGGAATTACTCCTGGCGGTGCTCGGGGGACCATATGGGATGCCGAGGATTGAACCCAGGCCGGCACAGGCCGGCCGCTTGCAAGGCAAACGCCCTACCCGCTGGGCTATCGCTCCGGCCCCAGCAATCTTCAGTAACTGTCTTTTAAGGAAACATAAGATGCCACTGGGCAACATTGACACATGATAGGGTCCAATGGAAATGTTACTGGTGCCCGCTTGAGCAAATCGATGAATAACGGGATTCAAGTGATCAAGTGAAGGAAACATATTTTGATCATCCTTTTAGCAAATTATTTATAACAAGCAATGTAAAATAAATTATTGAGGACCCGCTGTGGGGGCAGGCTTATGGGGTGGTTGGGAAAATTGAAAATAATGGTGGTGAGAAGGTGCAATGGTGGTGGGATTGGGGTTGGATATTGAATGTCTGTAACTCAAATTGATGTAATAAAGTTATAAAAAGAAAACAAAAACTCCCTCCGTGGCTGGGCATTTGCCTTGCATGCAGCCGACCCAGGTTCAATCCCCAGCATCCCTTATGGTCCCCTGACACCACCAGGAGTAATTCTTGAGTGCAGAACCAGGAGTAACCTATGAGCATCGCTTGGTGTGATCCAAAAATCCTACCACAAAAAAAGAAAAAAGAAAAGAGAAAAAGAAACTCCCTCCAAAAGAGAGATCCAGGCTCTCGCTTTGGGGCTCAGGAGATGGGTGTGGGCTCTGGAAGGCCCCGGGTTCAGGGCTGGAGGCAGGGGAGCCGAGAGTGAGGTGGCCGTGGGGAGGGGCTCTTGGGAGCGGGGCTCTGTCATGGCCACTCCTAGGGAGTGACCAGATCATCTGGGGTCTCCACATCTGGGACGTCATGGGCCTGGCTGGCCCGGAGCTGCTGTCCGCCTCACTGAGGGTCTGTGCTCAGCTGCCTCCTCCTACCCTCCCCTCCCCATCCCAGGCAGGCCGGAGCAGGTGAAGGCTGGAGCTCCGCCTCGTTTCTGGAGTGCTTGTGTCCTCCTCTGTAAGCGGGGCGCCCATGACCAGAGACAGGCACCCCCTTTCCAGGCCAGAAGTGTTGCCAGCTGGGCCGCCCCAACAGGAACGCTCCCCAGTCCCTGTGTGGCCCTGGGCCCCGGCCACCGGCTCACCCACCCGGCCTGGGCCTCCTGCCCGTCCTGGCCCCAGCCCCAGAGCCCCCTGAGACGGCCGCATTGACGCCAGAGCCTGGCAGCGCCTTAATCGTTAGCGCCGCTGAGATTAGGCTGCTAATCTCGTGAGGGCGGCAACCAGCGCCAGGCAGTGGGGTGGCTCCCGCGGGCAGGCGAGGCCCACACCAGGCCGGGATGCCCAGCTCCTGCTTCTCCTGCACCCCCCCCCAGTGGCCCCGGGGTCTCTCCCCAGTGGGTTGGGGGATGAGCAGGACCCCTGAGCCTCTCTGCCTTGCTCTCGCCCTCACCACCCCTCCAGGGGCGCCCGAGAATCGCCTCGCTGAACAAGGGAAGAAACTGAGGTTGGAGACTTCACTTCCTGAAAGGCTCCGACTCCCTGCTGGGGGGATCTTCGGCCCTGCTAAGGGATCCCCCAAACCCACCTACCAACTCGGCCTCCTCCCACACACTTAAGGATCTGGGGGTCGTGGATCCCCTCCGGTGAGAGGGTCAGAGGCTGACTCTTGCTTTGTGGGGGGTGTGGTGTGTGCGGCCTCCCTTGGGGCCCCATAGTTGCTGGGGGAGGTGTCGCCCCAACCTCTGCACCCTCTCCACAGGGCCAGGCCAGCCCGGGGCGCTGGGCCTGTGGAGCCTTGTTGCAGTCTCCCCCAGGAATGAGCTCAGCGCCTAATTGCGTCTGAGGATTGAGAATCACCCTGGCCCGGGGCTGTGCTCCAACACCACCTTTGTTCCCGCCACGCGTGCCTGGGCTGCTGGAAGGGGCGAGGGAGGGCCAGGGGCCACGAGTGTCGGCCCGAGCCCCAGGTACTGCTTGGCGGAGGAGCAAATTACACGGCTGGCGTTTTGGCTCTGACTTCAAGGGCCGGGACCCAGCCCCGCTTTGGCCTGGCTATAAAGGGCCGCCAGGGTCTCTGTCCACCCTGTCTCTGCTCTGACCTGCGGATGCCATGGCTGCCACCAGTGCCAGCCTTCGCCACTTCTCGTCCTCCAGCTCCATCAAGGGCCTGTGTGTGCCTGGCGGTGGCTTTTCCTCGATGTCCTCCGCCCGCTTGGGAGCCTGCAGGGCCCCCAGCGCTCCTGGGAGCCGGTAGCTGTGGCAACATGTCGGTCACCTCTTCCCGCTTCTCGGCGGGCTTGGGAGGGGGCTATGGAGGGCTACCTGCAACCTGGGTGGGGGCTTCGGCTCCAGCTTCAGTGTGTCGGATGTCCTCCTGGGAGGGGTGAGAAGGCCACCATGCAGAACCTCAACGACCGCCTGGCCTCCTACCTGGACAAGGTGCGCCCTGGAGGCGGCCAACAGCGACCTGGAGGTGAAGATCCGACTGGCACCAGAAGGCGGGTCCCGGGCCCGCCCGGCGACTACAGCCACTACTTCAGGACCATCGAGGAGCTGCGTGGCCAGGTGGGGGTGCCCAGTTCTCTGCTCGCTGGCCTCTGTCACTCATCCATTCCAACTCTGGATATCTGTGGTTGTTTCCCTCTATCCTAGGCCTCCAGCACCCACCCTTCTTTTTTCCCATCCACCCGTCCACCCATCCATCCTTCATCCATCCTCCATTCTCCATCCATCCTCCATCCACCATCCACCCATCCTCCATCCATCCTCCATCCATCCTCCATCCATCCTCCATCCATCCTCTATCCATCCTCCATCCATCCTCCATCCATCCTTCATCCATCCTCCATTCTCCATCCATCCTCCATCCACCATCCACCCATCCTCCATCCATCCTCCATCCACCATCCACCCATCCTCCATCCATCCTCCATCCACCATCCACCCATCACCCATCCATCCTCCATCCATCCTCCATTCATCCTTCATCCAGCCTCCATCCACCATCCACCCACCATCCATCCACCATCCATCCACCATCCATCCACCATCCATCCACCATCCATCCTCCATCCATCATCCATCCACCATCCATCCACCATCCATCCACCATCCATCCACCATCCATCCATCCATCCATCATCCATTCACCATCCATCCACCATCCATCCTTCCATTTGTCTGTCTACCCACCCATTACCAACCATTCATCCAACCCTCTATCCACCCACCCATCCATCATCCATCCATCCCCCAAACCCCCACCCTCCCTCTATCCATTCGCTCTCTCACTTGCTTTGGAATCATGTCCTGTGCCGTGGCTTCCTGGCCTGGGGACTTCCTCTTCAGGGAGTTTCTCTTTCCTGGGGGAGCATGTTTGGGGGCTGGGGTGGAGGGAGCTGGCATTGCAGTATGTGTCTGTTTGAGTCATCCCAGGCCATTCCCCTCTGAGTGTGCCCCCGCCTGCATCACTTCTTCCAGGCAGTCCTCCTGGATGTATGACACCTGTTTATCATACCCAGATTGTGGGGGCTTCTTTAGGACTTTAAGGTTCAGTCTCCGTTTTGCTCTTGGTGCTGTTTTGGCTGAGTTTGGCAGGTTCTCGAGCTGCTTTTGTGGTGGGTCCTTCCCCTCCATCATAGTCACTCGGGGTGGGAGGGGCACCCCAGAAAACTGGGGCTGTTCTTCTCCTTGTGGATTATGGGGTGGGGGGTCCCCAAGGAGTATCTGTGCCTTCTTCCCCAGGAAGGATTTTTTCTTTGTGGCTCTGGGATTGAACCTAGGGATCAGACCTTGGGATCAAGCCCAAGACAAGTGCTCTACTGCCAAGCCACAACTCTGCTCTCCAGGAAGGGAGGTGCTGCGAGTCTGGTGGAGGGTCTGTCTTGCATGCACACATGCATGCACAAAAATACACATATACATACGCACATACAGATACACACACTTGCACACACATACACAATGCTTGCAAGCATATACACGTTCACTCACAAACATGACACAGAAATGCACACACACACACACACACACACACACACACCTGCCTGACCTTGGCGCTGTTTGTGTGGAGCCTGATCTGCGCAACACCCAGGCAGGGGGTCTCGCTCTGCTGTACCCCAGAGGCTGGGAAGGGGGAGGAGGAAGCTGAGCCTGGTCTGGAGCTGGGGCTGGCTGGGTCAGGTGGGCTCACCTCCAGGGCACAGCCAGGCCTGGGGCTCTGCCCGCTCCTGCCCGGCCCTCCAGCCAGCAGGGAACTCCTGCAGCCAGGCCTTGGGCCTGCCAGATCAGATGGGTGCCAGGCTTGGCTGGGCAGTGGGAACCCAGGGGAGCCCGGGTGAGTCAGCGCGCCCTGCTCGGGGTCAGCCAGCAGCTCACCATGATTCCCAGTTGCCCCACGCCAGGCCTCACCCTCTGAGTCACCCCCTGATTGTTTCCACAGCTGCCCTGACCCAACACCTCAGAGGGGACTCGGGGTCTGGGGGTGGGGGACCTTCATGGGTGCCACTCTGGGGCTAGTCTGGGAACAATGAGAGTGACCGTGGCCCTCGCTGCCCCTTCCGGAACCCCACCCCCCAACCCCACGTTCTCACGTCCAGCTGGCCCCCCGGGAAGAAGAAAGAACTGGGCCTCATCACAGCCTCCTCACAGCCTCACTAGTTAGTTACTGGCTTCATTAGACAGATCTTTCCTAGAGGCCGTCTCTGGGTCAGGCACTGTTGGAAGCTCCCCAGAACAGCGAGGGCCTTGTCTCCCAAGAGCCCAGAGGGCAGCAGAGGAGAGGCGCACCCACACAGTCATGGGGGCAGAGGGCTGGGGAGAAGTGCTGTAAGAGGAAGAAGGGCAAGGAGGAAGGGTGAAAGGGAGGAGGCTCAGTCGAGGCAAGAAATCCAGGCGTGCTTTCTGGAGGAGGTGGTCAACAAGCTTGGAGGGGACTTTCGTTGGTTTAGGGGAGTGAGGTCCCACGCCAGATTGGGCAGTGACTCCCACTGTGGGAGAGAGGGATATATCGGGTCCTTTGGGATCCTGTATCTGTGCCTGGGCACTGTGCACCTTCCCCCTGTTGCGCCCCCAAGACCCCTGTTGGCCCCTGAGATTCCCAGAGGGGAGAGACCAGGGCCACCTCCGTGGTCTTTGCTCTCGCCCACACTCCAAGGGGCTGGGAGGTGTGTGATGGCGCCGTCCTGGGCTGTGAAGAAGCGTGTCCACTGAGTCCGCCGTGTCCCCCAGATCCTGGCGGCCACCATCGACAATGCCAGCTTGGTGCTACAGATCGACAATGCCCGCCTAGCCGCCGATGACTTCCGCACCAAGTGAGTCTGCTCTGGGGTGGCTGTGACTCTGCTGTTCAGAGCCCAGCGCTCTCAGGGGGACGAGCGGGGATTCCTCCCTCCGGGACCCCTCATGACTCAAGCCTCCATCGTCCCTCCAGGTACGAGGCGGAGTTGAACCTGCGCATGAGCGTGGAGGCTGACATCAACGGCCTGCGCCGGGTGCTGGACGAGCTGACCCTGGCCAGGGCGGACCTGGAGATGCAGATCGAGGGCCTGAAGGGAGGAGCTGGCCTACCTGAAGAAGAACCACGAGGAGGTGAGGCGCGTGGGCAACGCAGGAGAAATCAGCCCACCTCCCTCCCCGCATGAGGAGGCTGGGGACCCCATCTCCCCTGGGCTGGGCTCAGAGCCTCCAGTCAGGTCTCTGGGGCGGTGGGAGAGAGGCTCAGAAGGGTCCCGGGAGGGGTCCAGAGCGCTCCCGGCACGGTTTTGTGAAGCACAACCCACTTCCCAGTGACGGTTCACTCCTGGAGGAGGGAGTCAGGTGCGCATCAGGCCGGGAACATGCATGCTAATTACCGTAATGAATTATTAAAGCGATAGTCATAACATCCAGGAACATCGCACGTTACTGGTGATTCACGGGCATGACCTCAGCATACCGCCGGCCCGCTGCAGCAGGATCGCTGCTTCTCTCCGCTCGGGGGCAGGGTCGGAAGCGCGGAGAGGCTCAGGGGTTAAACACGGTGGCCTGGCTCCCGTCTGTCCCATCTGTTGACACCCAGGTCCTGCCGCCGCCTCTCCCACCTCTTTGCTGGAGTCCCAGAGCACCCACGGCTCGAGCCAGGGATGGAGCCTGCAGCCTTGCGGGATTGTGGGGGAGGGGACTAGGGAGTCCCGTGTTCCTTCCCGAGCCCACCTCCGAGCTGACCTGAGCTGGGGACCCTCAAGCCAAAGGGGTGTGTGCCCAGAAAGTGTCTCTGGTGCTGAGGCTGCCCCAGCAAGTGAATGTCTCTTTCCCTTTTCCATTTTTTTGTTTAGTTTTGTTTGTTTTGGGATCACACTTTGTGGTGCTGGCTTGGAAGGGGGCAGTTTCTCCCAGCTCAGTGCCCAGGGGTCGCCTCCTGGTGGTGCATGGCACCATGCTGGTGCAAGAGGCTGGCGGGGATGGAACTCAGCATGCAGAGCGCTAGCTCAGCCCCCTGTGTTGTTGCTCCTCGCTTCGCTCGCTGGTGTAGGAGGGTTGGTTTGGCCAATGATGTGCTGTGTGCTTGGACACAGTACACGAGATGGTCCCGACACACTCCTGGCCGTGATGGGCATTTGCTGCCTCTTCTGACTCTGTACTCAGGAGGATGGTCCAGACTGTGGCCCCCCGCAGCCCTGCGTGATTGAGATGGGACAAGACCGTTTTACTGTGGGGGCTGCTGGCCCAGGGGGTGTCCATGTCTGCGTCTCTGTCTCCCCATGGTAGGTCTCATGTCTGGGGCTGGGGTGGGGGGTGGTGGCACTTACTCCCCCTTTGTCCCCCAGGAGATGAACTCCCTGCGGGGCCAGACTGGTGGGGGACGTCAGCGTGGAGATGGGCGCGGCGCCGGCGTGGACCTGAGCCGCATCCTGAGCGAGATGCGTGAGCAGTCCGAGAAGATGGCCGGAGAAGAACCGCAAGGGCGCCGAGGACTGGTTCTTTAGCAAGGTGGGTGGCCGTGGCGAGCAGGTGTGCCCACGTGTGCCAACGTGCACTGGGTTGTGGAAAGTTTGTCGCTTTGTGGACCTTCCCAGCTGGAAGCACTTTTGGAAACCAGTTGGCCCAACCCCTCCCGCCAGCTGGGAACTGTGGGACCAGTACCAGGTCTCTGTGGCCTGTAGACCACGGTATGTGTGTTGATGTGTGTGTTTGGGTGCAGAAATCAAGCACTTAGAAATATTCCTGCACACCCGCCGTGCCCAGGGCAGCGGAACATGGTGCCATACTTTTCTTCTTTGGGGGTTCACACCCAGCAATGCTCAGGGTGTATTCCTGGCTCGGCACTCAGGGATCAGTGTTGGCTGGGCTTGGGAGACTATACGGGACGTGGGATCAACCCTGGGCCGTCCTCATGCAAGGCAAGTGCCCTCCCTCACTGTACTATTGCTCCATGGAGCAGTGCATTGAACTTCGTCTTAGGAATGAATAAAGATGACCGTGAAGCCGGGTCCCTGCGCGAGTTCTCATGTGGGGGCAAGAAGAGTCAGTGGGGTCTTGTGGAGGCTAGGGGGTGGGGGTGGGTCTGGCGAAGGGGGTCGAGGAGGGAGATCAGGACTCAGGAGTGGCCCCGTCCTCTGCCCACCTCGACTTCCAGCCCCTACTTCCCCTACCTTGCAGACGGAGGAGCTGAACCGGGGAGGTGGCCACTAACACGGAGGCGCTGCAGAGCGGCCGGTCGGAGATCACAGAATTGCGCCGCTCGGTGCAGAACCTGGAGATCGAGCTGCAGTCCCAGCTCAGCATGGTAGGGCCTGGCCCTGCCTGCCCCAGCCGCCAGCACGCATCGCACACACACGGATCCTCGGGGAGCACTGCAGAGGCAAAGGGAAGGGGCCCGGCTCTGTCCCACCCAGCCTACCACGTCTCCACCCTCAGAAAGCCTCGCTGGAGGGCAGCCTGGCCGAGACCGAGGCGCTACGGGCGCAGCTGGCCCAGCTTCAGGGGCTTATCAGCAACGTGGAACAGCAGCTGTGTGAGGTGCGCTGCGACATGGAGCGGCAGAACCATGAGTACCAGGTGCTGCTGGACGTGAAGTCGCGGCTGGAGCAGGAGATCGCCACGTGCCGCCGCCTGCTGGAGGGCGAGGATGCCCAGTGAGTGGGGCCTGCTGGGGCACACGCGTGCCGACCCCCCCCCCCCCAGGGCCACGGGCATGCAGGGCCCTGCTGGGAGGTTGCAGGAGGGGACACTGAGAACATTGGCTGGGGACTGCCGGGGGCTAATCTTGCACATCGGGACTCCCCAGTGTGGGTAGTTTCAGATGCAGTTATAGGAGATGCTTATTTTTTTCTCCCTGAACATTTTATTATTATAAAAAATTGTTTGGGCCACACCTGGAGGTGCTCAGGGCTTACACTTGACTCTGTGCTCAAGGATCACTCCTGGTAGGGCTTAGGGGCCCGTCATACGGGTGCCAGGGATCAAACCCGGGTTGGCTGCATGCAGGACGGGCGTCCACCCACCGTCCCAATGCTCTGGCTCAGGGACGTGCTTCCTGTGTGTCCACTAAAAGAAGGGACCTTGGTTGGGGATGTAACTCAGGGGTAGAAGGACGTGCCTTGCAAGCAGGTGACCTGCAAAAAACAAAAAATAAACAAACACACAATAACAACGACAACAACAATAATTACAATATGTCGATTTCTAGCAAGGCACTACTGAGTTCATTCCCGTGAAGGTGCCGGGAAGCCACACAGGGTGGGAGCCTCCGCTGCAGCCCGTGGGACCCTGGAGCCCAGGCGGGCGTGGGCAGGGGAGGCCTCCTCAGGCTCCTTTAGAAGTTTCCTCCTGACTGTGGGGGCAGGGAGCAGCTCAGCGGCCAGGGTGGGCCCTGGAGGCTCCCCACGGGGGCTGGGGCAGGCAGAGGGTGTTATCACATGCCCGTGCGTGGGGCGGTGGGGCGCGATGGCGGCGAGAGGGAGCGATGACCTGGTTGGTGTCTGGCTCTGGTGACTGTGTCGGGGAGGCGCCGTCCCTGCGCTGGGAGCGGGTGGGCGGCTTGTGCAGTGGGTGTGGAGGGGGCAGGTTTCGGAGCAGAGAAGCTGCGTGGGCTCCGTGGTCCAGGCTTTCCTGGCCCTGGCGCCCACCCAAGCAGCGGCTCTCTTGCGTGCACAGGGTGTCCGGCTGAGCCCTGCAGGACACGGAAACCCGGGGCTCTGCGGCTCCTTGTAAATCCTGGTTAGCCGCAGTGCCCCAGGGCTGGGCTGGAGTGGGCCCCTTCCTTCTTCCTGCCTCGGACGGGGGCTGTGCCCTCTGACCTCGTGGCTGCCCTTCCTTTCCCTGAGACTTCTCTCTCCTGATCTGGGGCTCCCCAGAGACCCTCAGAGTGCTGGGCCCTCTGGGCTGACTGCGACCCCCCACCCCCTTCCCACAGCCTGGCCGGCCAGTTCTCTTCCTTCATGTCCCAGCCTAGCCGGGAAGGTAAGTGCCATCCTGCCCTGCACAGCGGGAAGCGGGCAGCGGATCCCAAGGGTGACTGAGGCCCTTGTGCTCCGCCTCGCTCCCCCACCCCCAGCCTCGGTGACCAGCCGCCAGGTGCGCACGATCGTGGAGGAGGTTCAGGATGGCAAGGTGGTCTCGTCCCGAGAGCAGGTGCACCGCTCCACCCACTGAGCCTCCCGGCCAAAGGGCAGCCACTGCCTCTGCACCCAGCTGGCCACCGCCCCCCCCCTGGACACTCCGTGCTGCCTCTCCGTCCCTGCTTCCTGCAGCCCCTCCTGAGGGAGCCTCTGGGGCCTGTCCCGGGGCACTGCCATTAAAGCTTCGCCTGGAGTCCAGAGCCCTGTGCTGTGGTCTGGTTGCTGACATGGGCATAGGGGGCTGGGGGAGTTTGTGGAGTGACTGGGGCGGGTCGCCCTTCACCTGTCTATCTGTTCTCAGCCCCCACCCAGGCTGGGACTCCTGGGAGCACGAGGGTAGAGTCGCAGTTGGAGGGGTGGGGCAGCCCTTTCTGGGGGGCGGGTGTTCACAGGAGCTGCTGGTGGTCCCGGCTGGTGCAAGTCTCAGCAGCTACACCCGTTCTGGAGAATCGCAGCCTGCGTGGGGTGGCGGGATCAGAGCAGGCCGGCTGGGCAGGGGGCTTTCCGCGGAGCCGTCCAGGCAGGTAGGGAGCTGGCGGCAGCCAAGCCGGGTTCCGGCGGGTCCCGGAAACCAGACCGGCTCTGCCCGGCTCTGCCCAGCTCTGCCTGGCTGGGGGGTGTGCGCGGGGCGGGGTGAGCGAGCGTGGGGGGCGTCCTGTTTGCTTTGGTGGCTTGGCAGCCGCAGGGCGACTGGGAAACTCTCTCAGCTGCTGGTAGGGGCTGTCCGGGCCTGTCTGGAGAGCCCAGGGCACCAGCAGTCTCAGACGCGACCACATTCCGCCCAGCGCGCCTTTGGGGACCAGCGACCCAGGGCTGGGGCAGGGGCGGGGCTGGGGGCTCACGTCAAGGGCTGGGGTGGGGCCTCTGGGAGAGGCT
Source organism: Cryptotis parvus (assembly GCA_021461705.1). Classification (NCBI taxonomy): domain Eukaryota; kingdom Metazoa; phylum Chordata; class Mammalia; order Eulipotyphla; family Soricidae; genus Cryptotis; species Cryptotis parvus. The sequence goes on from JAJIBD010011152.1 coordinate 41,551, forward strand.
GGGGGAGTGGGCTGGAGCTCAGGAAATCTTGTGAGATTTCCGGCTGACTGGACCTGAGGTGTGGACTCCACCTCGCCTCCAGGCCTCTTGGGGGTACAGCAGAGTGTGTGTGTGTGTGTGTGTGTGTGTGTGTGTGTGTGTGTGTGTGAGCTAAGGCTGTGAAGCGAGGTGTGTCCCTCACTGTCCTTAGGTCTCCTTGGATCCAGCTGCCCCTTCCTGCCCCCAGGTTCTGAGCCAGGGGGCCACCCCCGTCACTCTGAGGGTAACCCACCCCTCACCAGCCCTGTCTAGACCTCATGCGTAGCCTGCTGGGCGTATCACAGGTCTGCAGCAAGGGATGGGGTCCCATCCTCCCTGTCTCCCAGCACCCCACTTTGTGCGTGTGGGGGAGGACAGAAGCTGGGACCCGAGTGCCTGACCAGCCCTTCCCCAGCAGATGCGGTGTCCCTCAGGTGGGCCGGGAGCCCGGGGATGGCCACATCCTGCTTCCCGCTCTTGTCCCTATTAGGTCATGGGAAAGCGTAGCTGCAGGGCCTGCCTGAATCCCAGGGGGCTGCCCGGGACCAGGGACTGCACACGCACACGCAGACGCCCAGCAAGGGGGTTCACAGAGCCCCGCGGCGAGAAGGGGGAGGCGGCGCAGCCACCTGGGAGCTGGCGGGCGGCCAGGGGTGATGAAAGCCCAGGGGAATGGAAACCCAGGAGCGAGCTGTTGTAATCCGCTTCGCCCACTTGCCGGCCTATAAAGGCGGGCGGGCAGGCTCCGGCAGCCACACGCACCTCGCGCCTCTCACCTCCAACCCTCTCGCTTCCTGCCGGCTGCTGCATGCCATGACCACCACCATCCGCCAGTTCACCTCCTCCAGCTCCATCAAGGGCTCCTCTGGCCTGGGGGTGGCCTCGTCCCGCACCTCCTGCCGGCTGTCTGGCAGCCTGGGCGCCGGCTCCTGCCGGCTGGGCTCGGCCAGCGGCCTGGGCAGTGCCTTTGGGGGCAGCAGCAGCTACTCCAGCTGCTACAGCTTTGGGTCTGGCGGGAGCTATGGCAGCAGCCGGGGCTGTGGACGGGCTGCTGGCCGGAGGGGAGAAGGCCACCATGCAGAACCTCAATGACCGCCTGGCCTCGTACCTGGATAAGGTGCGGGCCCTGGAGGAGGCCAACACGGAGCTGGAGGTGAAGATCCGCGACTGGTACCAGAAGCAGGCCCCGGGTCCCGCCCGCGACTACAGCCACTACTATCATACCATCGAGGAGCTGAAGAACAAGGTGGGGAAGGAGCTCGTGGAATCCCCCGCCCCAGGGGCTCATTCAGCCTGGGAGCCAGGGTCTGGGAGGCACCTTGGGGTGCCCGTGTTCCCAGCTGGGGAGAGGCGGGCGGAGGGGGCAGCAGCCGGACCCCAAGCTTGCAGGCCTCGAACCCCAGGTGCTTCTCAAGCGGCATCTCGCTGCTTTGGGTGTGTGGGCTGGGATACAGGGATGCGTGTGCGAGGCTGAGCCTGCAGGGGGCTGGTCTGGGGGCCCCTCTCTTCTGGGGTGCTGTGGCTGCGCTGAGTGCGCCTCCAGGGGCATCGTCTGGGAGAAGGTGACAGGAGGGGCGGGGCCTGGAGAGCTCTGGGAACCTTATATGGGAATTTTTCTGCTTCCTCATCACCTGTGCTGCCATCTAGGAATTGGACTCCCCAAACCTTGAGGTCTGCAGGGCTCCTGGGCAGGGGCCTGGGTCTGGCTTGGGACGATTTGTTGAGGCCCCTCTCGCCTCCGTTTGGGGCAGCGTTTCAGGGGCACCTTCTCCCCAGGGGTGGGAGGAAGGGGGTGCCCACGTCCTCTCCGCTTTCGGATTTTTAATTATTTTTATTTGTTTGTGGCCCTTCTTTTATTGCTCACGCCAGGAATGCTCAGGGGTTACTCCTGGCTCTGCACTCAGGAATTGCTTCTGGTGGAGCTTGGGGGACCATATGGAATGCCGGGGGATTGAACTTGGGTCGGTGCTTGCAAGGCAAACGCCCAATGCGCTGTGCTATCGCTCCGGCCCCTCTTTCGAGGATTTTTGGACGTGTCTGTCCTGGGCTGTCTTCCCTTCCTTTCCGGCACCCCAGCCCACAGCCTCCTCCTCTGGCTGAAGGGAGAGCCCAACAGAGGCTCTGGATCTGGATGGAGGCGCAGGTGTGAGGGCGGGCGGCACCGTTCAGCTGGCTGCGGTGGTGGTTCCGCCCGTGCCAACCATGACTCTCAGTAACGGGTCCGGAGGCGGCGTCCTGGCCACATCCTGGCCTCAGGGCGGGTGAGGGCGGCGAGAGTCTTCCCCCAAACCCTGGCAGGACTGAGTTTCCCTCACCCAGTGCCTGATTTCTACTGTCTGTCCAGATCCTCACGGCCAGTGTGGACAACGCCAGCATCCTGCTCCAGATTGACAACGCCCGGCTGGCGGCTGGCGACTTCCGCACCAAGTGAGAGTGGGCATGGGCAGCCGGGCGGGTGGACCGGTGGCTGTGGGGCAGCTGTGGGGCCGTCCCTGAGCGCTGAGGGCAAGGAGCTGTCGGGGAAAGTTCTCCCCTTAGCTCCAGAAGGCAGCAGATTCTGAAGGTCATGGACCTCAGCAGGTGATGGAGGGGACAGAGAACAGGGGGCGGGGGCCGGGCCTGGTCCCGTGTGGCCCTCGCATCAGGGGCCTGGAACTCTTCCCGCCTCGCCCCATCCCTGCTTCCCAGCCCCAGTGGAAGCAACGTGCTGGGCTAGAACCCGGATCTGCCGCTCAGGTGTCTAGACTAGAGTCGTTGGTACCTTTTGCAGATTCGAGACAGAGCAGGCCCTGCGCATGAGCGTGGAGGCTGACACCAATGGTCTGCGCCGGGTGCTGGGCGAGCTGACCCTGGCCAGGGCTGATCTGGAGATGCAGATCGAGAACCTGAAGGAGGAGCTGGCCTACCTGCCCAAGAACCACGAGGGAGGTGAGGGCGCGGGGGCAGGCTGTGGAGACGGTGGCGGGGCTGGGGCTGTGCCCGGTGGACAGGGCAGGGCAGGTGGACAGGGCAGGGCAGGGGGACAGTGCTGCAGAGTCCTGGGGTCTGAGCAGGAGCAGGGCAGTCTCCTTTGGCCACTAACCTGTTTCCTGGCACCGCGGGCCTCCCCAGATCTACAGAGACTGGCTCTGCCCCCCGAGGGAGAGACTCTCTCTGTCTCTTTCTCTGTCTCTCTCTTTCTCTGTCTCTCTCTGTGTCTCTCTGTCACTCTCTCTCTGTCTCTCTGTGTCTCTGTCTCTCTCTATCTCTGTCTCTGTCTTCTCTGTCTCTCTCTGTCTGTCTGTCTCTGTCTGTCTCTGTCTCTGTCTCTCTGTCTCTGTCTCTCTCTATCTCTCTGTCTCTCTCTTTCCTGGCCTCTGCTAAAACCCACAACCTGGACCCTGTGTAGAAGTTTGGGAATTAGAGGGACTATTTTGAGACCATTGCTCAAGAATTCTACTTTAGGGCTCAGAGAGATAGTACAGTGAGCAGGGCACTTGCCTTGCATGTGGGCAACCTAGGTTCGATCTCTGGTACCTCATATGGTCCCCCAAGTCCTACCTAGGAGATCCCTGAGCGCAGAGCCAGGAGGAAACACTGAGCATGCCGGAGTGGCCCAAAATAGCAACAACAACAACAACAATAGCAGCATAATATTTTTATCTTCAGAGAGGTCGCACTTGTTGCGGGAGGTACAAGATACCTGTCCTCAGTCTACCAGTCTGAGGGTGGAGTCGGGGTCCAGATCCAGCAGGTGACTGGATCCAGCAGAGGGCAAAGGAGAGGCAGGACAGAGGCGGGCTCCTTGGCAGGGGACTGAGACCCCTCAGTGGGGACCAGGACACCGGTGCCCACCACACATCCCTGTTGCCGCCCCCTCCAGGGAGATGAAACGCCCTGCGAGGTCAGATGGGCGGCGAGATCAATGTGGAGATGGGCGCTGCGCCCGGCGTGGACCTGAGCCGCATCCTGTCTGAGATGCGTGACCAGTACGAGAAGATGGCCGGGAAGAACCGCAAGGATGCCGAGGACTGGTTCTTCAGCAAGGTGGGGAGTGCAGCGGGCCAGAGGCTGCTTGTGGGAGCCGGGCCAGGTTGTTTTTACTATGAGCCCAGCCCCTGGGCTGTGGGATGCAGGAGTGTGTCTGAGAGCCACAAGCCCCTTGGGGATGAGGGTCTGCGTGCACCTACAGGTTGGAGATGGTTTGGCTGGGGACCTGGGGGGGTGGTGTGTGTTGGGGAGCCCCCTGAGGAATGCAGGCAGAGAGCCAAGACCGAGCTTCCATTGCTCATAGGCACCTGGGGCTAGGCTGTAAGCCCTGCCTGCTTCCCGTCCTCCTTCCACTTGTAAACATTAAGGGGGTCGGAGGCGATAGCCCAGCGGGTAGGGCGTTTGCCTTGCACGTGGCTGACCCGGGTTCGATCCCCGGCATCCCATATGGTCCCCGAGCACCCCCAGGGAGTAATTCCTGAGTGCAGAGCCAGGAGTAACCCCTGAGCATCACGGGTGTGACCCAAAAAGAAAAAATAATTAAGGAGCAGAGGGAACATTGCAGAGACCCTGGGTGCTGGGAAGCGGGAAGCCGCAGAGCCCCACTTGCTCCCACCGTTATTTGGGGGAGGTGGCCCTAGAGGCACAGTGGGGGTTGGCAATGTCTGGAAGGTGGCCACGGTGTTATGGGGGCCCCAGGTGTGATGGCTTGGGAGGTCAGTGGGGTTGTCTGACTCGGAGAAGTTTCCCTGGGCTCACGCTCCCCTTGCCCGTGTCTCGGCTGCAGACCGAGGGCTGAACCGCGAGGTGGCCACCAACAGCGAGCTGGTGCAGAGCGGCAAGAGCGAGATCTCGGAGCTCCGGCGCACGGTGCAGGCCTTGGAGATCGAGCTGCAGTCCCAGCTGAGCATGGTAGGGGCACTGCCAGGCTGCGGGCATGCTCGGGACCAAGAGGGAAGCCGCCGTGCTTGACCGTGCGCGCCTGTCTGTCTTTTTCACAGAAAGCCTCCCTGGAGGGCAGCCTGGGAGAGACGGAGAATCGCTACTGCATGCAGCTGTCCCAGATCCAGGGGCTCATCGGCAACGTGGAGGAGCAGCTGGCACAGCTGCGCTGCGAGATGGAGCAGCAGAACCAGGAGTACAAGATCCTGCTGGACGTGAAGACGCGGCTGGAGCAGGAGATCGCCACCTACCGCCGCCTGCTGGAGGGCGAGGATGCCCAGTGAGTGGGGCCCGGGGCAGGGCGCGGGGCCAGGAAGGGGTTGGGGCTTTGAGACTAACATCTAACCTGCTCTCTCTCTCTTTCTCTCTTTTTGCAGCTTGACTCAGTACAAACCCAAAGAGCGTAAGAATCTCTTGGTAGCTACTGAGGGTTGGGGGGCTGGAAGGGGCAGGCAACCAACTGCCCATTTTCAGAGGAGAGGCGCCAGGAGCTCTTGGGAAAGGAACTGTTGCGCAGAGCTGAAGGGACCTGATTAGGCTCAGGGGAACCTGATGGCACAGTGTCAGGCGTGATGGAGGTGGGCAGTGAGTGACTCCTGCCCTGGAGATGGTAGTCTGAGGGGGAGGCACTCTCGGTCTGATGGGAGAGGCACAGCAAATGGCTTCTGCCCTGAGAGGACAGTCTGGTGGGTGAGAGCTGGCCTGGACTTGTGGCTCACAGGGAGACTGAAGTTGTCTGGGCACTGTCTGAAGATGCTTCTGACTCCACATGCTCTGGTCGGGGGCAGGCTGGGCATGGTTCCTGCCCCCCAGGCCCCTCTTGGATGGGCTGTGAGACTGGGGTGCTAGTCTTGTGGGTATGTGCCCCAGTCTCGGAGACCCGGGGTGTGTGTGTGTGTGTGTGTGTGTGTGTGTGTTGGACAGGTGCATGGTCTAGGCGCTAGAGCCCAGGGAGGCTGAGGCGGGGAGTCCATTCCTCGGGAGCATCCTGTGAGTCAGGCCACGCAGGGACACCAGGAGGGGACAGAGTGGAAGGGAGACAGGGACTAGGGCAGGGGGCCGGGGGCACTGTGTGAAGCTGAGACGTGCAGGGCTCCTTGGGCCTGGGGGCTGAGTCTGGTTCTCTCTGCCCTACACTGCATCTGTCTCGGCAGCCGTGACCACCCGCCAGGTGCGCACCATCGTGGAGGAGGTCCAGGACGGGGAAGGTCATCTCGTCCCGCGAGCAGGTGCACCAGACCACCCGCTGAGATGCAGCCCTCTGCAGCCCCCCCACAGCGGCAGCCCTCCCCAGCCCCTTGCACTCCGCTGCCTGACAATAAAGCCATGAGACTCATGTGTGTGCATCCAGGCCTCCTCCTGGGGCGGGGCGGGGGGTTGTGTGTCGGGTGATGGGAGGAGGAAACGGAAGAGAACTGGGTGGGGAAATCACTGTGCCTAAGTGCAGGCCAGGGGGTCAGCTTAGGGTGAGAGTGGGTCTGCTTCCAGGGGCCCAGGAGGTCCCGTGAGGGCTGGAGCAGGCGCTGGGAGCCTGGGTTTGGGCCCCGCACATGGCCCCCAAGCCATGGTCACCAGCAAGAGTGACCTTGAGCACAGAGCCAGGAGCAGCCCCTGAGCACCTCTGCGTCTGTCCCCAAACCAGAACCCAAAGGAGTCAGTCTGGGCTGAAATTTGGGAGAGGCTTTGCATCTCCTAAAGATGGGGGAGCTATGGAGGGGTGGTCCAGCCCCACGGTGGGCTCAGGGGCCCAGAGGGACTCTTAGGCTTGTCTTCTTGCCCAGCATGAAGCCTCTGACCTCGGTCCCCCATTTAGAGCCCCATGAGCTCATCTAGGAACAGGTGTCAGGCAGGAGCCAGGTGGAGCCCGGAGATGGTCCCTCCCAGGGAGTGTGTGGGGGCTGAGTCCTCCCAGAGGGAGGGGCGGGCCAGGGGATGAGCCTGGAGTTGGGGGCCAGGAAACGGCAGCCTGGGGGTTCAGGCCCAGGCTCCTGTGTGAGGCCGTTGGAACCCCCAGTTCCCAGCCGTAGGAATCTGCCCTGTCATCAGAGCAGGAGCTGTGTGTGGGCCCAGGGGCGGGACCAAGTGCTATGGCTCCACCTGGGGTGGGGGCCACTGCAGATGCGGTGGGTCACTGGAGATGTGGGGGCAGGCGGGCTGCTGCGCCAGGGAGGCCACCTCCACTGCCCACAAGTCCCCCTGCACATCCGGCGGTGACCAGGGAGAAGCTGCCCTGGGACAGGGTGTCCGCTCCGCAGGGTGATCTCAGAGCCTGGGCACAGCCCAGGAAGCAGGCAGGGTCGGGCAGAGGCGCCCCTTTGTGTGGACGAGGGGACATTGAGGCTCCGAGGAGCCGTGACTCAGCCTGACGGGGTGCTGGCACTTGCGGGGTGGGGGTTGGCTCCGGAGGGACGAGGCGCCTGGGCCCCACCTCCTGCCCCACCGGCGCTGGGGTCCTGTCCCAGCAGGCTCTGGGGCTTGTCCTACAGGGGCCAGAATGCGCAGACAGGCCTTGGCCTTCTGTTGAGGAAGGTGTACGTAGCACGTGGGTGAGACCCAGGAGGAGGTGGGGGGCCTGGGAGCTGAGCTGGACAATGGGGGACTGCCTGGGGGCTTCTGGGTGGGGTCCCGGCCCCAGAGGGAAAGTGTCCCCTTTCCAGGAACGCACTGAGTGGGCTGGTGGGGGGGCTGAGCCCGGGCTCCCCCTTAGGGATGCTGTGACTTCGTGCTTCCCAAACCAGCTCAGGTTGAGGGCTCTGGGGAGGCACCGAGGCCATCAGCGAGGGACAGCTGCTCCCGAACCCCATGTGCCTGTGCATATGCCCTGACATCAATGATGTGTTCTATGATGCCCCCACGTGAGGGTCACAGACGTCCCTATGAGAGGGTCACACCCACGTGAGGGTCACAGACGTCCCTATGAGAGGGTCACACCCACGTGAGGGTCACAGATACCCCCACCATGTAAGGTCACACCCCAATGTGATTATAGATGCCCCCCCCATGTGAGGCTCACCCCCATGTGAGGTCATGCCCTCCATGTAATGGTCCAACCCCAGATGAGTTGTCATACAATTTTTTTTTTTTTTTTTTTTGCTTTTTTGGGTCACACTCGGCGATGCTCAGGGGTTTCTCCTGGCTCTGCACTCAGGAATTACTCCTGGCAGTGCTCGGGGACCATATGGGATGCCGGGATTGAACCCGGGCCAGCACAGGCCGGCCGCGTGCAAGGCAAACGCCCTACCCGCTGGGCTATCGTTCCGGCCCCTCACACAATTTTATGGATGTACCTTTCATGTGTGGGTGGAGGCACCCAAGTTCCGAGCTCCTCAGGGCCAGCCTGGGGTTTCCTCCCGCAGCCTCGAGGTGCCATGAGAAATGCTTCCTGCAGGGGGCGCTGACGGGGCAGGGCCCAGGGCACAGCCAGCAGGGTTCTGTGCCAGGTGGGTGCTAGGGCCTCGTTCTGGGTCGGAGACAGTCTTTGCTGAAGGACCCCAGTTTTAGGGCAGTGAGCAGGTTAGGGGGAGGCAATATTCCCTCATCCTCTACAAAGTGAGACCTTTTTTTTTCTGTTTTTTTTTTTTTCTTTTTGGGTTACACCGGCGACACTCAGGGGTTTCTCCTGGCTCTGCACTCAGGAATTACTCCTGGCAGTGCTCAGGGGACCATATGGGATGCCGAGGATCGAACCCGGGCGGCACAGGCCGGCTGCGTGCAAGGCAAACGCCCTACCCGCTGGGCTATCGCTCCGGCCCTCTGGTTTTTTTTTTTTTTTGGTCACACCTGGCAATGCTCAGGGGTTACTCCTGGCTCCACACTCAGGGAATTACTCCTGGCCATGCTCAGGGGACCATATGGGATGCCGGGGATCAAACCGGGTCGGCCGTATGCAAGGCAAACGCCCTACCCGCTGTGCTATCACTCCGGCCTCCAAAGTGAGACTCTTGTACCACCCCAATCTTGCAGCTCCAGTCAGGGGACCATTGGGGCCTGCCTCCAACAGAGGCTCTTAGCGAGGTTGGCCCGGCCCAGACGTGGCTGGAGAGAACCTCAGACAAGGCGGGGGAGAGGAGCACCTGGGCAGACTGCCCCAGGCCTACCCTGACCCAGGGCCGTTATGGGGCCAGAGCCTGGGAGGGGTGTTTGCCCACTTCCGGGGAGTCTGGATGTGCCCTGCCAGAGTCCTGGATTGTGGCGACAAGATGCCTCAGTGGCCCCATCTGCATGCTGGGAGGGGTCTTTGCTCTTTGTTAATTTTTTTCTGTGGGTGGGGGTTTGGGTCACAGCTGGCGTGCTCAGGGGTTACTCCTGGCTCTGCACTCAGGAATTACTCCTGGAGATGCTCAGGGAACCATATGGGATGCTGAGGATGGAACCTGGGTTGGCTGTGTGCAAAGCAAACTCACTCCCCACTGTACTCTGACTCCAGCCCCTCTGTCTAGTTCTTTGAACTTGAGGGCTCAGCAGTTTGGGAATAAGGAAGGTGCTTTACAAGCAGCTGCTGAACAGATTTGGTGATTCCCAGGAGCTGTGCCAGGGGCTTGATCTCCTTCACGTCCAGGCTTCCAGCACTTGTGAAGCCAACAAGCCCCGTGACCATCTCCCAAAGGAAACTGAGACTCACATGACGAGGACCCGCATGCCTGAGTCCAGGCTGCCCCGCCCGCTTCTTCATCTCATCCAGATGCCGGGGTGGGTGTCTGGGTTCCCTGTAGCACACCCTCCTTCAGTCTCTCTGGGGTCTTCTTTCCCTTGTCCCTCCAGCCCCCTTCCTGTGCTGTGTCCCACGCTCCAGCCTGGCTGGTCACCAGAATCCCGGGGGAGCTTGTAAACCGTCCCCACGATCAGGCTTGTTCTGGAGGTGCTGAGGCGGGGGCTGGGAAGAGTGTGGGCTTCTGACAATGGCTCAGCTTTGGGAATCGGGCAAGTTGCAGCGTGTGTTGGCCAAGAATATTTCCCGGCCAACGCAGGTATGGGATGACCTCACCACGCGCCACGGGGCGGGGGTGAGCAGAGAAGAAGGGGGGGGGTGTTGGGGAACCTACTGCCAGCAGAGGCGCCAGCTGGGGGTGGTCTGTGCTTTGGGCCCACCAGGAGTAGTAATGGAGCAACCAAAGGGTATATGTGCCTGGAGGGACGGCCCCTGCCCTGCGGCTGACTCACAGCGGTGGCCCTCCCTGAATGACCTGGGCACCCTCTGGAGCAGGTTTGTGTGTAGGGGGAGAACTCAGCTGCTCTGTCCTGTGTGCTGAGCTCCTCGGGGCCTCCTCCTCTGGCCCCCTCCCCAGTAGAGTCAGGGAAGGAGCCTCCAGGTCAGAACCCAATGTAGAGCTGTCCTCCCACCCGCTGGGTCCACGCCAGCACACAGAGGGCAGTGCAGGCCTGTGGCAGCCACCCCCGGCACTGTCCGCACCTGTTCATCCACGCAAGTGTCTGGAGCTCCAGGGCTGGTTTGTGGGTGATGTCGCCTCTCTCCATGTGTCCAGGAAGGGGGCCGGGAGAGGGAGGCGGTGCTGGGAGCTGGTTCAGCGTCTGCTCTGCTCTGACTGTCCGGCCCTCTGTCCTTTCTCTCTGCTGGGGCCTTGCTGGGGACCCATTGGGTCACTTCCAGTCTCTAGAATGAGGAGCGGAGGTGGGGCCCGAACTCTACACTCACCCCTACCCCAGGGATGCCCAAGATTTGCTCCAAGAGTCCGGGATCTCCTTAACCTATTTGGGGTGTCCAGTGATGGGAGATGGAGTTCTGTGTCCAGGCCTGTCCCTGGAGGTGAGTGGGGGCACCAGAAGCCTGTCACCTGTCTCCAGCCTCCCATCACCACTCCCCACTCCCCAGGGCCGACTGAGATGGGGTACATGAGACAGAGAGGAAGTGCAGAGGAGCAGAAGGGCTCATGCTGGTGAGAGCGACTGGGGCCAGCCAGCTGCCCTGATGGGACTCCTGGGGACCCACAGGTCCACCCAGCAACCTTGGCTATGAGAGGAGGCAGTCAAGAGTCCTCACACCTCAAAGACGTGAGGGTCGGGGGCCGGCCAGCCCAAGGACCCCAGCTGGGAACAGAGTCCCCACACCATTGTCCCCTGAGTAAGGACTGGGAGGGTCAGGGCTGAGCCGCAGCACAAGCACAGGATGGGGACTCCTTGGAGAGGGGTGCGGTGTCAGTGTCACAGGGGGCCAGGGAGATGGTCCAATGGGCAGAGCACACACTGTGCCTGTGTGAGTTCGGGGGCTCAGTCTCTGGCATTGCAAGATCCTCTGAGCACAGTACTGACCTCTGTGTGTGTGTGTGGGGGGGCAGGAGAGGGATAGCTGGCCTGGAAAGGAAGGAGCGTGGGGCTGAGCGGCAAGACTGGCCATGGGGAGGGTCCAGCGGGATTCTTCATTTGTGTTCCTTCATACTGCTTGTGTGCCTTTAATCTCACAGTTGGGGAAACTGAGGCTCACTTAGTCGGGCTGGGCTGTGCCTGCTCACGCCTCACTCCCACCCCACAACCCCAGCCTTCCTGGAGACTGGGGGTGTTGGGGGGTCGGATCTTAGAAGGCAGAGTGGATGAATTTCCAGAACCAGGAAGGACTTTCCCAGTCTGGCCCTGTCAGTGTTGGGAAATAAGCCCAGAGAGGGGCGGGTGAAGGGCCCCAGGTCACACAGCAAGCAGAGCCAAGGACAGCCATTGTAGAGCGGCACAGAGCAATGCCCCCTACTCTCCCCCTGTGGCAGCACCTCCAAAGTCCTGAAGCCCTGAGAAACTAGCACTGGGGCCTCTGTCTGCCAAACTGTCCCCACGAGCAGGGAGGGAGTCCTTCCCTGGGGCTGACTCACCGCCCGGGGACGCGGCTGCCACAAAGCTGCCTGTGTGGAGAGCTGCTGGCCCCCGGCTCCAGGAACCGAGTCGGGTCCCGCCGCCCATCCTGAGTCACGCCGACTCGAGCTTGTGTATTTTCTCTCTCGGCCCCACACCCCCAGTGATGGGTGGGAACCAGCCGGCTCCCGGCAGGTGAGTCGACCCCAGGCTGAATAATCCGTGTGAGTGATGAAATCCGAGGGGAGCCCGAGTCAGCAGTTGGGAGGCCCCACCTTCCCCTGGTGCATATAAAGGTTCCTGGAGCTCAGGCAGCATCCACAGCCTCTCAGCTTCCCTCATTCGCTCACTGCTCGCTCTCTGCTGCGCTCTCGGCACCATGACCTCCTGCAGCCGCCAGTTCTCCTCCAGCTCCATGAAGGGCTCCTGCGGCCGGCGGCGGCTCCAGCCGCATGTCATCCGTCCTGGCCGGGGCGCCTGCGGGCGCCCAGCGCCCTATGGGGGGGCCTGTCCATGTCTTCCTCCCGCTTCTCCTCCCGGGGCCTGTGGCATGGGGCGGCTACAGCGGTGGCTTCAGCAGCAGCAGCTTTGGAGGCGGCCTGGGCTCAGGCTTCGGTGGAGGCTCCGGTGGAGGCTCCCGGCGGCGGCGGCGGTGGCATTGGTGGGGGCTTTGGCGGTGGCCTGGGCGGTGGCGATGGGCTCCTCAACGGGAACGAGAAGGTGACCATGCAGAACCTCAACGACCGCCTGGCCTCCTATCTGGACAAGGTGCGGGCCCTGGAGGAGGCCAACACTGACCTGGAGGTGAAGATCCGCGACTGGTACCAGAGGCAGCGTCCGGCGGAGAGCAAGGACTACAGCCCCTACTTCCGGACCATCGAGGAGCTGCGCAGCAAGGTGGGGCTCCTCCCGAGCATCCTTCATGGGTGTCAGGGGTCATCCCGGGGGTAGTGCCCAGGGCCACCCAGAGATCAGGCAACGCATGTCTGTGTTCAGCATCTGGGCAGCTGAGTCTTTCCTGCCAGCAAATGGGCTTTGTTCTGTGCCCTCAGCATCTCTGGTTCAGGATGGTGTGGTGGGAGATGTGGGCGCATCCTGCATCTGGGTGGGAAGGGATGGGTCTGACTGACCAGCCAGGAGACCACCCCCATGTTTGGGGAGGCCCCTTTCCCCCTCTTGTCCTGGTGACTAACTCCGGCCCCTCTTCAGATCATTGCTGCCACCATCGACAATGCTCAGCCCATCCTGCAGATCGACAATGCCAGGCTGGCTGCCGATGACTTCAGGACCAAGTGAGTGGACAGCGGGCAGGGTGGAAGCCTGTGAACGTGGCTCCTCAGCACGGGCGGGTCTTGGAGGTCCCAATGCCCTGTCCTCTGTCTTGCCAGGTACGAGCATGAGCTGGCCCCTGCGCCAGAGCGTGGAGGCCGACATCAACGGCCTGCGCCGGGTGCTGGATGAGCTGACCCTGGCCAGAACTGACCTGGAGATGCAGATCGAGGGCCTGAAGGAAGAGCTGGCCTACCTGAAGAAGAACCACGAGGGAGGTGCGGGCGCTGCTGGCCTGGGGGTGGTGGGAGAGAGGGAGCAGGTCCAGTGGGATCACAGGGATACTGGGACCCAGAGAAGGGGCCACCAAGCTGAACCACCTCGCTGGCGCCTCTTCTAGGAGATGCTCGCCCTGGCCAGACCGGCGGCGGCGTCAGCGTGGAGATGGACGCTGCCCCTGGAGTGGACCTGAGCCGCATCCTGAACGAGATGCGCGATCAGTACGAGCAGATGGCGGAGAAGAACCGCAGAGACGCCGAGGCCTGGTTCCTGAGCAAGGTAGGGTTTGGCTTCCGGCCCCGTCGCAACTTCCGGTTCAGGGTAGGGTTTGGCTGCCCGGCCCTGTCCAGACTTCCGGCTCAGGGGACCCGGGGCGGAATCTCACGGCTGCTCTTCCTGCCTCCCGCAGACCGAGGAGCTCAACAAGGAGGTGGCGTCCAACAGCCAGCTGGTGCAGAGCAGCCGCAGCGAGGTGACCGAGCTCCGGCGCACGCTCCAGGGCCTGGAGATCGAGCTGCAGTCCCAGCTCAGCATGGTACGACGCTGGGGCCGGCCCCAGCCCCGAGGGACCCGCTCTCTCCTCCTCCTCCATGCCGCGGGCACAGTGCACCCTGTGCAGGATGGAGAAAGGAAGAACCAGTGGGGGGAATAGCTCTTACCCTCTTTCTGTCTGTTTTGGGGTGGGGGGGTCACACCCGGCGATGCTCAGGGCTTACTCCTGGCTCTGCACTCAGGAATTACTCCTGGCAGTGCTTGGGGACGGTGTGGGATGCCGGGATCGAACCCTGGTCTACTGCGTCCAGGGCAAACGCCTTCCCTGCTGGACCATCGCTCAGGCCCCACTTTTCTCCATTTCTAACCTCACGCCTTGCTGGAAATGTGCTCAGAGAGCACCGGATGGAGAGGCCTCCGTCGCTGACTCTGTCTCTCCTTCCCTCACAGAAAGCCTCCCTGGAGGGCAGCCTGGAGGAGACCAAGGGCCGCTACTGCATGCAGCTGTCCCAGATCCAGGGGCTCATCGGCAACGTGGAGGAGCAGCTGGCGCAGCTGCGCTGCGAGATGGAGCAGCAGAGCCAGGAGTACCAGATCCTGCTGGACGTGAAGACGCGGCTGGAGCAGGAGATCGCCACCTACCGCCGCCTGCTGGAGGGCGAGGATGCCCAGTGAGTGGGGGCCCCTGGCCTGCCCATGGCTGGACCCCTCCCTCGCCCCCCCTGCACAGCTGACTGCTCTGCCTCTCTCCTCCACAGCCTCTCCTCGCAGCACTCGTTCGGCTCCGGCCAGTTCTCTTCCTCCAGAGATGGTAAGGCCCTGAAGCTGCCTCTCCCCTTAAGCCCCCAGCCCGCTTCCTCCTTGGACCGCTCCTGTCTGCGCTCCGCCCCCCCACCCCCAGCCCTTTTCACCTCTCCTTTTCTCTCCCACAGCCTTCACCTCGTCTTCCTCCTCCTCCTCCACCGGCCGCCAGACCCGACCCATCCTCAAGGAACAGGGGCTCGTCCAGCTTCGGCCAGAGCTCCAAGCACTGAGCGGCTCTTCCAGAGGGTCCCGCCGGTCCCTGGCCTCACCTCCTGCGGGCTGGACTCCAGCCTTGGCTCTCCCTGCGCACTCCCCAGCTGTCTCCCCACCCTGCCCGCTGGTGATGGGCTAATAAAGCTGACTTTCTGGTTGATGCAAACCCGTGTGTGTGGGGTCTCTGTTCTGAAGCTGGGTTGGGGGTCAGCTGTTGAAGGTGCCCCTCCCTCCCCTGGAGCTGTACTCGGGCCTCACAGTCAGAGGCAGACAGGCAGAGCTCAGGAAAGCTTGGAGGGGCTCCTGGGGAGGTGACATGGAAACGGGATAATTGCTCAGGAATTATTCCCATAACGATGCTCAGGGACTACGCACCCGGTAATGCTCAGGGCTTGATTGATGTATTTTTTAGTCTTTTTGGCTCTGCACTCCACGCCCCACAGGTGGTTCTTTTCTGAATCTTCTTGTGTTTTTGGAGTGTGGGTGTGGTCAGGTATGTTGTGCAGAGGAGACTCTCTGGCACCCCAGGGGTTCAGAGAGGGAGGAGATTGTATGACGGGGTGGTGCCGTTGGGGTCACGCCCTGCTCTGTCTGGCTATGTGGTCCAGACCTCTCATTAGTGTCCCTCTAGCTTTCCAGTGGTTTTGTTTTTGGGAGCCACACCTGGTAATGCTCAGGGCTTTATTATTATTATTATTATTATTATTATTATTATTATTATTATTTTTGCTCTGCACTCAGGTATCACTTTTTGAGGCTGGAGGGGAATCTATGGGATGCTGGGGGATCAAAACCGGGTCGGTTATGTGAAAGGCAAGCTCCTGACCTGCTGTGCTCATTTTTACTTCAAGACTCCAAAGCCTGATCTCTGGGCTCAACCACTTGGCAGTTTCATGTTTGCCTGTGGATCCGAGAGCAGGGACCGTGGGGAGAAAGTCCATGTGCCTTGGGGGCCAGTGGTCAGAGCTGAACTTCCTCTCCCTCATGTGCACCTCCCCCACCCTCTGTCTCCTTCTCCTTCTCCTTCTCCTCTTCCTCCTCTTCCCTCCTCCTCCTCTTCCTCTTCCTCCTCTTTCTTCTTCTTCTTCTTCTTCTTCTTCTCCTCCTCCTCCTCTTCCTCTGCCCTCCTTCTCCTTCTCCTCCTCCTTCTCTTCCTCCTCCCTCCTTCTTCTCCTCTTCCTCCTCCTCCTCCTTCTTCTTTTTTCTTCTCCTCCTCCCTCTCCTCCTCCTCCTTCTCCTCTTCCTCTTCCTCCTCCTCCTCCTCCTTCTCCTCCTCCTCCTTCTCCTTTTCCTCCTCTTCCTCTTCCCTCCTTCTTCTTTTCTTCTCCTCCTCCCTCTCCTCCTCCTCCTCCTTCTCCTCTTCCTCTTCCCTCCTCCTCCTTCTCCTCCTCTTCCTCCTCCTCCTCCTTCTCCTCCTCTTCCTCCTCCTCCTCCTTCTTTTTCTCCTTCTCCTCCTTCTCCTCCTTTTCCTCCTCCTCCTCCTTCTCCTTCTCCCTCCTCTTCTTCTTCCTCCTCCTCCTTCTCCTTCTCCTCCTCCTCCTCTTCCTCCTCCTTCTTCTCCTCTTCCTCCTCCTCCTCCTTCTTCTTTTCTTCTCCTCCTCCCTCTCCTCTTCCTCCTCCTCTTCCTCCTCCTCCCTCCTCCTCCTCCTCCTTTGGTTTTTTGGATCACACCCAAGTACTCCGGTTTGGGGCTTGGGAGACCATATGGGATGTCGGGGATAGAACTGGGTTGGCTGTGTGCAAGGCAAATATCCTACCCACTGTGCTGTTGCTCTGACCCCTATTGTTTATTTATTCTCGTTAAGCCACACCTGGCTTTAAGCCACATCCCTCGCTCTGCACTCAGGGATCACTCCTAGTGATGCTCGGTACAACATGTTGGATGCCAGGGATCAATTCAGGTTGACTGCACTCAAGGCAAATGCTCTTCCTGCTTTACCATCTCTCCGGCACATCTCCCTCCTTTTTACATAGATTTCATGTGACCCACCATTTTCCTGGTTCCAGCCCACCTCCCCACTCCCGTCTCACTCCCCCCACACCTCGCAGAGCCTCTCCAGTGCTCAGAAACGGAGTTCCCAGCTCTCCTCTTGAGTTTTCATCCTACCCCCTCAGTGCTCTCCAGATTCTAAAATTTTGTTCCCATAATCTCTCCTGTGCTCTTTGTCTGTTCTAGGCTTTATTCATCTGCACTGATTTTAATGGTTTTAAAATCCCAAGTGGGGACCGGAGCGATGGTACAGTGGGGAGGGTGTTAGCCTTGCATGTGGCTGACCCAGGTTCGATCCCTGGCATCCCATATGGTCCTCTGAGTGCCGGCAGGAGTAATTCCTGAATGCAGAGCTCATGAGTAACCCCTGAGCATTGCCGGTGTGACCCCAAAAAGCAAAAGCAAAAAAAAATCCCAAGTGCCCGTTTTACCTGCCAGTTTAACCCAAACTATCTGCTTTACCTGCAAAATGCGTGTGAGCCTGAGTCCTGTCCCGCCAAGCACAACCATTGCCTGGGGCTCAGCAGTCCCAAGTCCCTTTCTCTGTCCATGGATGCTAACCTGGGGAGTCTGGGGGTGGGTTTATGAAGATGACTGAACCTTGAAACCCAAATACCTGATGCTGAGTAGCCACATTTTGGTGACATTCTTTCATAGATATGAAATGAATATAAGAGAAGTTACATATAAGTACAATAATAATAATAAATAATAATAAATAATAATAAATGCCCCTCGAGGTGTTTCAGGTGTGGCTGCGGTGCCTGGCTGTGTTAGCAGGTGACAGACAGGGGACAGTCTTGTCTACACCCAGGACTCTGTCCCGTGGGCCCTGGATGGTGGATGGTTGATGGTCTGACATAGAAAAGAGTGGATTCCCTGGGACAAACCGAGAGCCATGGCAGAGCCAGGCAAGCTACCAATGGTATATTTGATATCCAAAAACAGTAACAATAATGGACCTCATTCCCAATGAATGGAGATGTTACTGGCGACCACTCGAGCAAATCAATGAACAACGGCAAGACAAGTGACAAGTGGCAAGTGACTCTGCCTTGCATTCAGTTTTAATGACTATTATAAGGGAGTCCTTTCCTGGGTTATTAAATACTATGCATTTAAAATACCATTTTCGTTTTCCCCCTTTGAAAAGAAGGCAGCAACTAAGATCTTTCTACAGAGAGCTTAAGATATAGACACATTTTGTGTACTGTTTCCTTGGGCTAGGTTCCCAGAAGAGCAATTACTAGATGAGAAGATAATGAATGTTTCAAGGTTCTTGATTTGTATTGCCAAATTGACGAAAGGAAACTTGTGCCAATTTACATATTTTGCCAGCAGGAAATGGGTGTGTCTCTTTCAGACCGTGCTCTCTCAGTTAAGTATTATCTTAAAA